>JAAQRG010324555.1:0-12500 GCA_011634625.1 Babylonia areolata | reverse complement strand
CATTCATAACATGTTTCGGGGCTGACACGCCACTGCATGGGTGTGGCTGTGAGTGGCGGGATTTCGCTGCTGACAAGTGCGTGAAAGTTATTCCTCTGAGACGGGAAATTACGCAGGAAAACACACACACACGTGCACACACACACTCACACACACACACACACACACACACACACACACACACACACACACACACACACATAAACACACACACACTCACTCACACACACACACACACACACACACACACACACACACACATAAACACACACTCACTCACTCTCTCTCTCTCTCTCTCTCTCTCTCTCTCTCTCTCTCTCACACACACACACACACACACGAAACAATTTGATACTGATCATCAGTTCAGACACGTACATTTGAATTGTTCGCATGCATGAAAAGCAACAAACTCAAGAAAATGCTGACATAGACACACAAATATGCATCTATGATAATCATGAGGGGGTGGAGGAGGGGAGGAAAAAGAGGAAGAGAAGCTTGGGAATTATGAAATTGTTTTTAGTGTATTGCACTTAAATCGGCAAGAAAGGAATTGATGAATTCTATAGGAATATCCACCTTGTTAGATGAAGCACGCCCCCTCCCTCCGCTCCCACCTGCCACCCACCCCTCCCCACACCCACCAAAAATAAATAAATAAATAGAAATAATAAAAGAAAGAAAGAAAAAAAGAACAAGAAAAAAAATATCACATACGAAACACAAAACAACCCCGGGCAGATTTCAAATGGGGTACTTTCTCCACTGTACCTTTTTCTTTTTGCCCCGGCAAAACGAGTGTCTAAGCTGCCCGCCCTCTGCCTAATAGCTTCCTGTCGGGGAGACGAGGGACTCTTTTGAAGCTGCCACAGCGTTGGAACAGTGGTAAGGACTACTACATGCCAATAGGGTTAAAGTGGTAATGAGAAAATAGATAAATAAATGAAAGAAAAAAAAAGATAAAAAAAATGATAATGTCGACTTCATCAATTCTTATTTTGCGAAGAAATAAACGAATGGTCAGGATAACTGTCGAATTAAACTCCAGATGCTTCATGACGAAAAACTAATACAACAACAATGACAATGGAAACAAAAACTTTTTTTTTTTTAAAGATACCTCTGAGATCAACATATATGTGTCAGCCAAGTTTCAAGACAACCCTCTTTCCCCTGTTTCAAAACGCGTACGTTAACCATCGGCAGATTACAGAAACACAAATATTATATCCAACGACGGGCGCAATAGCCGAGTGGTTAAAGCGTTGGACTGTCAATCTGAGGGTCCCGGGTTCGAATCACGGTGACGGCGCCTGGTGGGTAAAGGGTGGAGATTTTTACGATCTCCCAGGTCAGCATATGTACCCAGACCTGCTAGTGCCTGAACCTTCGTGTGTATATGCAAGCAGAAGATCAAATACGCACGTTAAAGATCCTGTAATCCATGACAGCGTTCGGTGGGTTATGGAAACAAGAACATACCCAGCATGCACACCCCCGAAAACGGAGTATGGCTGCCTACATGGCGGGGTAAAAACGATCATACACGTAAAAGCCCACTCGTGTGCATACGAGTGAACGCAGAAGAAGAAGAAGAAATATCCAACAATTACTGCCTCAGCACATACACAATTACCAAGTGGTCAATCACAACATTCGGTTTCATCTTCTGAGTCCGTTAAGGTCTATGTTTTGAATATTTACAGCGTCTGTAGTTAAAATTAAGCGTTGAGATTTTCCTGTCGACTTGTGCAGACCTGCTGGTGCCAGTTGCATTGCTTGGTTCTAACTTTTTGACAGTTACACGTGACTAAATGCCTACGTTGACCGAGCTACGCCATTGGTCAGTTCCATACAACACACAGTTAGTAGCTGGTTACGACCATACTAGGCTCTTCCGTCCGAGCAATGCAACTGGCTCCAGAAGCCCCGAACTTCATCCGCGTCTCTGAATCGGGAAATGCACGTTGAGGACATGTAATATGTCAGCTTCGATATGCAAACACTAACATGACCAGCATATCACCCCAACCGTCCTTGACAATGTAGCATGCCAAATCTGCGGAATGAACACAAATCATACACGTTATCAAAATTCCAGTAGCAAAAAAAAAAAAAAAAAAAAAAGGAGTCGTAGCATATGAAATAGAAAGGCAGCAGAAAAAAAAGCATCGCTCTGAAAACTAAGCGTTGCTACCTAGACGTTTCTCCTAAAAACCGATCATTACCAAAAAAACAACAAAAAAACAAAACAAAACAAAAAAACAAAAACAACAGAAATGAAAGCACTCTAAAGTTAATATTACCCACGACCGCAGAAGGACTTAGAAATATTTGTCACTGAGAAAATAACGTCGCACACTTTCTAAAAGTGATATTCATATTGAAAGCATGTGTCGACGGCGCGTGCTCTTTCGGAGGACACGAATCTTAACCATCCACACGAGCGACACAGGGTCTCACAGTCCTATAGACGGCACAGGATTCCGCTTTGGTTTAGCACTGGCTCTGTTCTGCAGCCAGAAAAAAGCCGGGGGCCGTCAGATGTCCGGGACTAAACACAACTCTGCACTCGGCCCGCTGCTCTCTGATCTTTGGAGCCGCTTCTTTCCCTCCCCCTCCCCCACAGGTACTGGGAGGGCTTTCTGATCCTTCCGGGGAGAAAAAAAAAAAGAAATTATATATAAAGTGTGTGTGTGTGTGTGTGTGTGTGTGTGTGTGTGTGTGTGTGTGACAAAACTGGATGCGTATAAAATACTACAAAGCAATGAAGGGTAAATATATATATACACACAGCGTTTTGTTTGTGTCAGTATATAATGCTTGGATTACGCTGCAGTTGAGCTGTGACATTACTTGGACCTCCCTACAGCTTCCTTTGACGGTTTTTGTTTTGTGGGAGGCGGGGAGGTGTGGGGGGGGTAATGAGGGGAGAGTCATTAGTTTGTGATGTTTTTTTCGCGTTGAGAGTGGGAAAATCATTACATAGTAAGGGAAGCGTCTTGTACACGTGTGTGTTGTGGGATTCATATCCCTCCCCCGACCCCACCGCCCACCCACCTCCACCCCTTTTCTCCCCCTGTATCACTAGGTTACTAGGTTGGCTTTCAATGACTAACCAGCGCGTTGGGTTTATGAGTATATCAGACATCTCATGCCGCCTGCACCCTCACCCTTTAATCGAAAAAAAAAAAAAAAAAAAAAGAGAGAGAGAGAAAAGAAGGTGTATCGTACATGAATCAGTCCGCATATGCACGCTTTGACACCACCTTGAAGCTGATTGGTGGAACTCAGATCCGCTATGTATGGGCGTTGGCAAGGTTCTTGAGGCTATGGGCCAGCACTTCCACTGATGGCGGCTAACATTTGCGGTGTGGGAATCTCGAAATGAGTGCATGCCTATTTTTTGTGACACGTGGTTGCTGTTAACTCTGTTTGCTGGTCCGGGTAGGGGCGAATCCCGCTGGAGGGGGTCACCAGTTGTAGCGTCAGTGAAGACAGGCCGCCGCCCCTTGTTCCTTGAAAGGACCGAACAACGGCGAACACAACCAATTGATGGCAGATGACAACACCACGTGGCTAGTTCAAAGAGCTCTGACGACCAACACATGAGAACAATTTTACGACACAGTCTGAGAACAAAACAAATGGTTATCTCACAGTGCCCTGACAAACGTATGAGAAGAAGAAGAAGAATACTCCATTATCCTACCCACCCACCCATCCCCCTCCCACCAGTAACAGCAGACATCTGTTGATACTGACGACTTTTGCATGTGGACAACATGACCTTACATGTGGATGCGGAAGGGGTTGTTAAACTCTAGTGTATCAATCCTTCCCTGCAAGTTCCATGCCTGCAAACAACTTCACGTTAAGGACGAATGCTGGCCGGTACTCATGTTATTTGGTTGTCGCATCCATTGCCCCAGGGGGCGAAACTCATGAAGGAGTTACAGATGATTTCTGAAATTGATTCCCTTGTTACAGACGGTAAAGACTTCTACCACACTCTCCTGTTTTTCCAGTTTCTCATCCTTAAAACCAGCGATAGCACTGACACTTTGTGGACCTGCCGAGGACATATTCTGTTTGTACGCATATATATACTTTGTGGACCTGCCGAGGACATATATATGCGTACAAACAGAATATGTCCTCGGCAGGTCTACAAAGTGTCAGTGCTATCGCTGGTTTTAGGGATGAGAATATATATATATATATATATATATGAACTGTCTTTCTAGACTAGCTTTTTCAAAATGCGTACAAGACTGCAGGCATATTCAAGTTTGAAAAATGCACAGACATGACATGCCCATGGATGTAACAATAAACTCTGCCCAACACTCGGCTTATATCACAGATTGACATAAGTTTTACATTTGGGCCAACAGCAAAGTGAGAGCTGTATTATCAATGGTTTCTCCAGTCAATGGGGAAACCATTTACAGCTTAGTCTTTTTGTGAAGGACTATGACTCTCAAAACTAGGAGGCAAAATTGCACTGGCTCTTAGTGCTGCAGCCTTGTGGGCTAGTTGGCCTTTGGGAACCATCCCAACGCCGACTGTCCTAAAACCCTCTTGGCCGAGAGAGTGGGGATGTACTTGGGCAAGACACTTCTCCACTATAATCAAATTCTAGCCCAAATAGTCGGAACAGCAGTTGCCTCCTCTGCCGTTCTGATGGTCATAGTCGGACACGACTGACTATCATATATATATATAACAATAAACTGATGCCCCGTTATCAGAATGCTAACAGCGCACATACATGAACACACGGCCGTAACAAAAGACTTGTCCGTGGCAAAATTCTGTAGAAAAAAAAATCCATTATAATTACAATAGAAAATATGTGTACTTGATTAATCGCAAACAGAAAAAAAAAGGTGTGACGGAGCACTGTGAAACACGCGCACTGAACACTCGCCGACGGGGAAAGCAAGCCAAATTTCACGGAGAGAAATCTGTTGTGACACCAAAGTGTTATCAAGTCCGAACCAATACAAGCGTATCCACATGACAAACGTGCGCCTTTTTTCCCCCCCTTCCCACTCGCCGTGGAAAACACTCTGACCGTGTATGTAGCTGGCAAACTACCTCTGAGCCATCGTGGCGGACGAAACTCAAGCCCATTAACGATTCGACAAAAGAGGTGTCAGCGGTCACTGAGTGAAAAAGAGGGAATCCCGAGAGAGAGAGGGAGAGGGAGGGAAGGAGGGAGGGGGTAGGGATGACAGAGAGATGACTGATCGCCAGGTGGGACTGACAGACCGGCGGGGTGGGGGGTGGGGGGGGGGGGGTTAAAAAAAAAAGAAGGAAAGACGACAGCCGGAAGGGGGAGGGTGGAGGGTGACGGAGACTGGGAAAGGGAGGGATAGGAATGACAGAAGAAGAAGAAGTAGAAGAGAGAGAGAGAGGGAGGGAAGAGAGAGAGGGTGGGGGGAAGAGAGAGAAGAGAGAGAGAGGGGTGGGGAGGAGGATTGCAAAGAAGGAGAGAACAAAAACACGTAAAGGAAGCAAAATCAGAGAGGGTGGGAGGGAAGCGAGAGAGAGAGAGGGAGAGAGAGGGTGGGAGGGAAGAGAGAGAGAGGGGTGGGTGGGAGGGAAGAGATAGAAGGACAGATAGAGAGAGACGGTGGGAGGCAAGAGAGAGAGAGGATGGGAGGGGGAACAGAGAGACAGACAGACAGACAGAGACAGAGGCAGAGAGAGAGAGATAGAGGTGTGATACATGGCACACAGTAAAAACAGACGTCAGCTCCGCCCCCGCCCTCTGTGCCTTGCCGCCATCCCCAGGGGGCGCGGGGAGGGGAGGTAGAGGCGGGGCGTTAAGCCCCCCAAGCCTCCCCAAAGCCGCCCCACATCAAAAGGCCCGGCACTGACAAAGCTGCTACAACGATTACTCACATCGGATCGTCAGCCGTACGCACCACCCCGCCTCCTGTACCTCCCTCTTGGCTCGGCAGGTGGCGCCAGGGGGTAGGAGCGAGGGATGGAGGGGGTTGGGGGCTAGGGAAGGTGTGTGTGTGTGTGTGTGTGTGTGTGGGGGGGGGCGGATAGGGTGTGGTGGTGGTGGTGGTTGTGTGAAATACAGTAATTAGCCTTTCTTCTTTTGGTAGGGGCTGGGGGTGGGGGGGATACATCCCGGTTCCTGCGTGATTGGAACCGGACACGATATCTCTTTATCATTATTGTTATTATTATTCGTTGTGTTATAATAATCGTGTGCTAATTGGTAAAAAAGTATATTATATCCAGACTGCTCAGTAACCATGATGTGTATTGTCTTGCACAGTTTTTTGATGATGATGATGGTAAAGTTCTTTCATATGTACACTTCAAAGAAAAATGTGATTTGCCCATTGGTTTCCTTACTTATGCTGGATATAAATCAACAAAAAACGAATTAGTTAAAAAGCATATTATTCATGTGGATAGCGATAGACACACAAATACTTCGTTCTGCTTAAAACACTTGTTTCTGTTTCTAAAGGCTCAAGACCATATTATTTGTATTTGTATTTGTATTCCTTTTCATCACAACAGATTTCTCTGTGTGAAATTCGGGCTGGGGAGAGTGCGTCGCTACACTACAGCGCCACCCTTTTTTTTGTATTTTTTCCTGTATACAGTTTTATTTGTTTTTCCTATCGAAGTGGATTTTTCTACAGAATTATACCAGGAACAACCCTTTTGTTGCCGTGGGTTCTTTTACATGCGCTAAGTGCATGCTGCACACGGGACCACGGTTTATCGTCTCATCCGAATGACTAGCGTCCAGACCACCACTGAAGGTCTAGTGGAAGGGGAGAAAACATCGGCAGCTGAGCCGTGATTCGAACCAGCGCGCTCAGATTCTCTCGCTTGCTAGGCGGACACGTTACCTCTAGGCCATCACTTCACATCACTTAAGGCAATCACTTATTATGTGCTGATTGAAAATGATATGAAACCAAAATGTTGTGATAAATGGGACTGAAAGCTTTTGATGCATCATAACTGGAAATCTTGTTTTGTGCATGCACACAAGATAGTTGATGTAAAACTGACATGGTTTCAGCTGAAAATGATACACAGATGTTTATGTACAAAAATTGTTTTAAAAGAGATTGGTGTTACTGATAATAACAACTGTAGTTTTTGTAGAGAACACAAAGACAGTATTGATCGTGCTTTTTGGAAATGCAATCATGTGCAAATATTTTAGAACGCTATAACGGACTTGATAAAAGAGAGAAGTTGAAACGCAGGAAATTTAAAGTTAACAGAATCACTTGTGTTATTTGGATATGATGTCACAATAACAACTGATGCTGTTTTGTGTTTGATAATATTGTTTGCAAATTATTGCTTATATTTGTGCAAAATTAAGGACAGCTTTCCACAAATATCAGTTTATTTTTTAACATATTAAAAACTCGATGTAGAATTGAAGAATATAATGCATATATTAACTTTAACCATGCCATTTTCTCTGCCAGATGGCTGCCTTACAAATTATTGATCACAAATGATTAGTCACCTGTTCATGATTAACGAAAATTAATCACCAATATTTAATTTCTTTTTATTGATATTCGTAAGAAATGATTGTGATGTTCACATGTGAACATACTCTGAGATACTTGACATTTTGTATTCCTTGACAGCTTGTGTAACATCTTAAGAAATGAATGATAATACTCCATGATGATAACCAATCTATGTACAATCCAGCTGCTTGGCTGTTTCTGTCTGTCAGTCTATTTAATGTTGTTTGTTTTTTTTCTGTTCTTTTTTTTCTTAATAAATGTCCATTAAGATGTTTTTGTTGTAAAATGTCAACCTATCAAAATGGAATTTAAAACATGTTATTTTTTTTTTTTTAATATCATTTTGTGGATGCTGGACAATCAATGAACGTTTAAAAATAGATTATCTTGTTGGTTGCATTTATCATTTTATTTTATTTTATTTCATTTTACTTCATTTTAGTTTATTTTACTTTATTTCATCTTATATTTTACTGGTTCTTTTACCATAAACGAAAGTATTGGATTCCTATGTTTTAGAGCGGAAGTCATAATCTTAATGGCTTAACGAATTATTGTCGCTTTTTAGTTTATCTATTATGTATTTATTATTTATATATGTTATTCATTTAATTATTCTTTATTCATTTGTTTATTTATCTATTTATTCTTGGTCACCCCCTGTTAACCGTTCTCATGTGGGTTCTTGCATCGATTTTCTATACCAATCACTTCAATGAATTGAATGTGTACATGGTATGTAGAAGGCCTTTGACAAAATCGTTTCAGAGTGGCACGAGGTATTTCTTGCACATGGTCCTGGGTCCTGAAACCAAACCAAAACAAAAAACAAACTGTGTATCTGTTGTTGTTGTTTTTTTATCATAAAAAAAGCTTTATCACTACTACTGTTTTTACAAAAGCTGGGAATAGAAATGGGAGCTTTTCCACTGGTCTGTGACAGTTATAAACTCCTGTCTGATCACAGAGTTGGTCACATTATCTCCCCTCCCCATCACCCTATACCCCCACTTCCCCCCCACACACCCATCATACGTTATAAGTTATCTAAACAAATCGTGCGAATCCGCGTATGCACATGTTGAAACTGAAGAGAGAGAGAGAGAGAGAGAGAGAGAGAGAGAGAGAGAGAGAGAGAGAGAGAGAGAAGAAGAAGAAGAAGAAGAAGAAGAAGAAGAAGAAGAAGAAAGATACTCTTTTGGTGAAGCACTGGCTGATTTTTTTTTTATTCTTTTTTTTTTTTTAAGTAATGACAATTAAAAAAAAAAAGAAGAAGAAAAAAAAAGAAAGGGGGGTGAGGAAGGTACTTATTAGAGTTGGGGGCTGGGAGAGGGGCCGGGGGGTGGGGAATCTTTCTATTGGATAACATTGTTCATGTGTGTGTAGTACACGTCCGCTAGTCGTACAAACATTCCACGGCGTGACTAATGTTCTATTTCTGTTGCTGGGTTATAAACAATCATTTCAAACATTTGATAGAAAAACAATCCTTGGTCAATGCGTCCGGCAGAAGAACAATCACTGTGTATCGTTTCGGGGGAGGGCGGAACCTGCCTCCTGTCCGGGCGTCAACTTTCCTTTTTGTTTCTTCTTCTTCTCCTTTTTTTTCTTTTCTTTTTCCCCCCAATAATTAATGTTGCTCTAATCGTATATTTTTCGACGTATATGTATTATACTAAGAGGATTTCGATGATTATCCCACATATAGAATCCACACACTCACATCAGAGCAATCTAAATCTCAGAAAACTCAAAACACGTGTATAATGTTAAAATATTCACTGAAATTGTCCATGAAAACCGAATATTCAGACAAAGAACTTAGTGTATTCGGAAGAATACTACTTTGAATACATTTAGAAACAATGTATTAATCGAAAACTGACATGTTATACAGAAAACAGAAAAAAAAACAACGAAAAGAAAAAAAACAAACAAAAAGAAACGAAAGAAAACAGAAGGAAAAAAAAACAGAACGAAAAAAAAAGTTGGTTTTTTTTTGTTTTTTTTTTTAAAGGAAAGTTTGTTTTTTTGGCCAATGAAGAAGGCGTGTGAAAGCACCAAAAAGAACCCCCAAAAAAACAACAACAAAAAAACAAAACAAAAACAAAACAAAACAACAACAACAAACAAAAAACAAAACATTCTGGTGCTCCATGACCTACATGCAACTGAGGCCACAAAAAACAAAAAAAAACCAGCAACCCACAAACAAACAAACAACAACAACAAAAACAAAAAAACCACCACCACCACCACCACCAACAACAACAAAGGCAACAACAACAAAAAACATCAACATTGAAGCAACAATGCTGATTTCAACAATAGTAATAAAACTGACGACTTACAGCAGTATTATTCGACCGAAAGCATTCAAAAGAAAAGAAGAGAAGGAAAATTAATTGTAACAACTTACATATACCAATTTCGACAAAAATGTTAATAATGAAAGACACAGTCGAGTCTTTGGTAGCAATAATCAGTGTCTGGACTTAAACTGAAAATCAAGTTTGGTTTATTTTTTGTTTTTTTGTTGTTGTTGTTGTTGTTTTTTTTTATCGTTTATTTCATATTTTCAAACACCTAAAATATGGTTTGCATTACCTGTTTAATGATACGCTATGACATGACAGTACAATATGTTTGGTAACAAATTCCAAGAAGATGGAAACGGGGGTGAAAAAAAAAAAAATTGCCGTGACCAGGATTCGAACCTGGGTTATCGCGGCCACAACGCGAGGTCCTAACCACTAGACTATCACGGCCCACAGTGGTTGGGGCTATTCTGTAGCTACTTGTAAATACTAATATTCATAGCAATATGCCATGTTCCGATGACATTCTAAAACTGCTACTTGCTTTTGTGGGTCAGAAAGTGAAACACGTCTGTGAGATTTATTTATAGCCGTGCACAAATACACACACGAACTACAATCCGTCGTAGATATTCGTCTCGTCAGTGGTTACCTCCCCAGACGAGACTCGCTTTCAAGTTTTCATACACTGACTTCAGTCGTCACCATCGAGCCAAAAACGTATTCTGTGTAGTGATAAGCGCTATGAGTTCAGTTCAGTTCAGTTACTCAAGAAGGCTTCACTGCGTTCGGACAAATCTATAATTATACGCTGCACCACATCTGTCAAGCAGACGCCTGACCAGCAGAGTAACCCAACGCGCTTAGTCAGGCCTTGAGGATAAAAAATAAAAGGTAAGCAGATAGATAATGAAATAAAATACAATTGCGAAACACACACACACACACACACACACACACACACACACACACACACACACACACACACACACACACACACACACACACACACACTCAAAATAGCAACAACCAACAACAAAAACAGACAGAGAAATGAATAATTAAATAGATAAATAGATTATGAATAAATGAAATAAAATTAATGAAATACAATACAATAACTATAATGAAAGGACAGTAATGATGATAGATAAACATATTAGCAAATAAATGTAAATAAACATCAGTACACACACACAGCATACACTGCACACACACGGCACACACTGACACACCGTCACATACCGACGACACGACCGACACACACATGCCGCACGCCCATGCACAAAGCGCCAAGAGCCCCTTATGAAAGAGCTCCTTGAATTGAAAACAAAGTGTACAAATTACACAAACTGGTTTAAAAAAAGTGTTTGCCTACAGTACACTATTAAGACCAGCGAAATCAAATACAGTGCTGATCAACAATTATGATAATAATAATCTAATTTAAAAACAAAAAAACAAACAAACACCAAACAAACAAACAAACAAAAAACACACCATAAAATATGACATAAAAACAAAAATTCGGGAAAGTCTCAGAAGAGCGATCTTTCAAGTTCACTAGAGAGGTTACTCAGTACACCAAAATAAGAATACTAAAATAATAGCCTAAATGACTGAAACTGACACGGATATTTCTTTCTTTCTTTTAGGAGAGAGAGAGAGAGAGACAGAGAGAGAGAGAGAGAGAGAGAGAGGTCTCAATTCAGTTGGACTTGTATATTTTGAACGGCTTTCTAAAACGAAAAAAAACCAAACCTTTAAGAAGGCTAACATGAGCAAAGTTAATTTGAAACTGAAATGCGACTCAGATTAAAAGATTCGACTCAGTTTTAGGTTTTGTCTTTAGATTTTCTTTCACAAACTGAGATGTACTGATTCAAATCATCCCTCATTTGTTCTGTTACCTCCACTGACTGGTAGTATCACATAAAACAAGAGAGGCAAGGCCTTCAAGCCTCACTTGTGATAAATTAAGTCCCCTAGCATTAATTACAGAGTAATTTCCCTTTTTTACTATCTGCACCAAAACGTTTGCAAAATAAATTAAAATTCCATGCTTAGCAAAAGAAGTTCCTGTTTGAACAAAAAATGATAATAATGACTCCTCTTGTTGTTGTGTCAGAATAAGAGGTCAAAGTGCCAAGTTTAGAGAATACAAAAAATATAAAAATAACAGTAAATGCAGTTTGCATATAATTAGGCTTCTTTTAAAAAAAATTTTTGTGCCCATCCCAGAGGTGCAATATTGTTTTAAACAAGATGACTGGAAATAACTGATTTTTTCCTATTTTTATGCCTAATTTGGTGTCAACTGACAAAGTATTTGCAGAGAAAATGTCAATGTTAAAGTTTACCACGGACACACAGACACACAGACACACACACACACACACACACACAGACAACCGAACACCGGGTTAAAACATAGACTCACTTTGTTTACACAAGTGAGTCAAAAATGACTGAGGCATACCTACTTTGTTGTATATTTGCAGACTTCATGCTTTCATCCAGATGAAAGCCCAACTCAAAACTGAATAACTTGATTCGAGGCTTTTTTGTTTGGTTGGTTTTTTGTCTCCCTTACCTCCACGGAACACTTTTATTCACTGATGTTTACTGTCAATATTTTCTC
>JAAQRG010324554.1:0-17764 GCA_011634625.1 Babylonia areolata | reverse complement strand
GGTTCTTTTTCAGTGCGTCAAATGCGAGCTGCACATGGGTCCTTGGTTTATCGTCTCGTCCGAATGACCAGATCCTCAGTTTGATTTTCCAGTCAAACGTTCGAGAGAGTGGTAGAGGCAGGATTTGAATCCAGAGCCTAGCGGACTCTCTGTATTGGTAGATGAGTGTCTTGACCATTCTGCCACCTTCCTCTCACAGGTTGCTGTTTACCGAATGGTTATGAGATCAGAAGTGATGTGTTTGTTGTATCTGTAGAAGGATGGTGATGGTGAGAAGGGACAAGTATTATCATTAGATGTTATAGGTGCAAACTGGACGACATAGAGACTCAGGGAGGTGCGTGGAGTAAGAAAGAAAATAAACAAGATAAGATTAAAAAAAAAAAGAAAAAGAAAAAGTCCAGCTGGAACTGCTACAGAAATAGAATCATGTTCAATAAATATTGATCATTTCAGGGACAATGAGTTGTGTGTGTGTGTGTATGTTGCAAAACAAATGCAGACACCAGTTGGAAGTTTCAGAAATAGAATCATGTAGAATAAACAATAATTCAGGGACACTCGCTCTGTGTGCATGTGTGTGTGTGTGAGAAAGAAATGCTGACACCAGTTAGAACTGGTACACAAATAGAAATAAACATACACAGATATTGAGTAGTAGGGTGGAGGGGCGTGGGGGGGATGTCCCAGTCTCCAACCTGCCCCTTGTTGTGCAGTTGGTGTATATATCACTGTGCCACAAACTGACATCTGTGGTGGTGGCTTGGGTCGATCATAGGGGAAGGAGGAGATGTGTGGGGGTGGGGGTAGAATGGGGGTGAGGTGGTGGTTTTGTCATTGTCAGGCCTGTCAGTCAAGAAGAAAAAAAAACAGCCGGGACACCTTTGGTCAGAATTCTCTCAACCCCACCCCCACCCCCACGCCTGACCCCCAGAGCCACCCCCCCACCCCCCAACCCCCTCATTCTCCTGTCAATGGGTTCCTCTGTTCTTCCCTTCCCTTTCCCCCTTCTCTCCATTGTCGCTCTGTTTCATGTTCCCAGCCTGTATGGCATGGGTTTCCATTCCCCCCCCCACCCCCCGCTCCCACCTCCCCGCCCCCCTGTAAACCATTGTGTTCTTTTCCTCTCTCCCTCTGTCTTTATGACTGTCTGTCGGTCTTTCACTCTTACTCTGCGTCTCTATTTCTGTGACTGTCATTGTGTCTGTCTCTCCTTCCCTCTCTCTTTGTCTCTGCCTCTATGACTGCCTGTCTCTCTTTCTCTCTCTGTCTTTCTCTATGCCTGTCTCTCTCTCTCTCTCTCCCTCTCTCTCTAGCTCTCTCTCTCTGTCTCTGTGACTGTCTCTCTCTGTGTCTTTTTTCCTCTCCCTCTTCCTTGTAATCTTCTGAGTTCTCTCTGCCTCTGTCTCTCTTTCTCTTCCCCGCCACCCTGGTAATTCCTTGTGCTGTCCATGTCTTCATTTTACACACACGCAGAAACACACACACACACACACACACACGCAGAAACACACACACACACACACAAATACAGATACAGAAAAGACACTAATCTAAAGAATGAATACACACACACAACACACACACACGCACACACACACACACACACACACACACACACACACACACTCTCTCTCTCTCTCTCACACACTCACGCACACACACATAATGTATCACTGACCAAACACTGGTGTTTCTTGGGGATATCATTTTCATAATCACTCTTGAACACACATGTAAACACACACATATATAGGCATGCACACACAGAGTGTATATATGTATATGTGTGTGTGTATATCACTGACAAGACACTGATGTTTATGACGTTTCCAGCATGCTATGGTCGCCACTTTGGGCCGAAGGGGTATGGCTACGCAGGCGGGGCCTCTGGACTGTCCATGGACACTGGCAGAGCTGATGAAATCTGTACACAGTGAGTGTACTTCCTCTGTTGTCCCTGCATAAGTCTTCAGCTACCGTATTTTATTTTTGTCTTCGTACCGTACTAAGCAGGTGCCTGACCAGCAGCATGACCCAACACGCCTAGTCAAGCCTTCAGGGGGTGGGGGTGGGGAAAGGATACATAAACAAATAAATGGATTACACACACACACACACACACACACACACACACACACACACACACACACACACAGAGCTGAATGGGAATCTGAAGTAAGTATGAATAAATCACTGTATGGGGATAGTTAAAAAAAAATTTTAAATGGTGACTTTTCAGGCTTATTTAAAATGTTGTGAGGGATGAAGATCTGAGGTGAACTTTGTGTAATGAACAGAGCAGTGGTGAAAAGACACTGTCGTTTTGTGTGATGTGTCCTTTCCGGAGAGCCATTGTGAAGGTGTTTTTTTCCTGTTTATGACATATTTGTATTTGTATTTCTTTTTATCACAACAGATTTCTCTGTGTGAAATTCGGGCTGCTCTCCCCAGGGAGAACGCGTTGCTACACTATAGCGCCACCCACTTTTTTGTATTTTTTCCTGGGTGCAGTTTTATTTGTTTTTCCTGAGTGGATTTTTCTACATAATTTTGCCAGGAACAACCCTTTTGTTACCGTAGGTTCTTTTACGTGCGCTAAGTGCATGCTGCACATGGGACCTCGGTTTATCGTCTCATCCGAATGACCAGCGTCCAGACAACCACTCAAGGTCTAGTGGAGGGGGAGAAAATATCGACGGCTTAGTCATGATTTGAACCAGAACGGCATCGTCTTTGACAGTGTGTGTTTGAGGCAGGAGAAGTACGGTATCGTCTTTGACAGTGTGTGTTTGAGGCGGGAGAAGTACGGCATGGTCTTTGACAGTGTGTGTTTGAGGCGGGAGAAGGGAGAAGAGAGTATTGTGACACCATTTTGAAATCTAATTTTAATTACACATACTTAACCGTGCAGACTCCGGCAGGGGTCTGACATTCCTGTCCTGTGCAGACTACTATCCGCCTTTGCGGAGAAAATGAAAGCAAGTTCGTATCTTTACTGGTTGCTAGGTCATCAGTGGTGCCTCTTTAATTGGAGACTACAGCATAGAAGAAGAGGAATCTTTAATGATTTTATACTCTGTATCTTATTCATGCAACATGTATTATTAAACACTCTTAAAGCAGCAGGATATGTGCTTAGTAAATGCACATTATTATTGTTATTATGACACATGTCGTGTGTGTGTGTGTATCAGGAACGTGTCACACCTGGCTCAAGCCCAGGTGCCAAACCGTCTGTCAAACGGTGGGGACATGGGCAACAACGAGGCGTGTGCTCGCTGTGGAGGCGCCGTCTTCTTTGCCGAGCGGGTGGTTGGCATCAACAAGGTAGGGGTGGCCGAGCATTTGTGTAGCATACACTTCATGCAAGTAAAAGAACCCAGGACAACCGGAGAGTTGGCCCTGGTAGAATATTATAAAATAGTACACGTTGATATACATGTGCGGGTGTGGTGTCCGTGTGCATGGCTGAAACCCAACAGAATGACACAGGAAACAAATGGTGAGCACCTTAAAGCAGCTCCAGGTCAGCTCTAGCCAGGTAGACAGTCTGTTGTGCAAATGACTCCATGTTTATAATGTGCTTAGAGCCTGGTCTCTGACCAAGGTTAGGCAGCATCCTTATTAATCTATCAACCAATATGTGCAGCTTTAGTTTCAACATCTAGGGGATGTCAAAGTGTGCACACTGATCCATACACGCAACACCACATCTACTTTGTAGAAAGAAGGAGAGTGAGAGACAGTGTGTGAGAAGAAGCAATTTTGTTTTAATGTCCTGTCTCATGTAATGGTGATTGTAGACATTTAGTTGAAGTGTTAATTTTCTCATTGAATGTTATCTTTTCAAGATAAAGAAATGAGAAAGGTAGGAGAGGAGTGAGTGAGTGATACAACATGTATGTGTGTGTGTGTGTGTGAAAGTGTTTTATGTTTGTTTGTGTGGTGCGTAATTTTTTTTTTTTCTAGGATTTCTTTTAGTTTGTGTTATTATCTTTAGCATTCTTTATCTTTAATTTTTGTTGTTGCTTTTTTCACATAGTTTTCAGATTGATGATGAAGGTGCTAGTAAAGATATTTGTTTGTGTGTTTTGTGTGTATGCAATGTTGAATGTTGTGTGCCTTTTGTATGCATGTCTGCACATGTGTGTGTGTTGCAGTGTGTGTTATCGTGCAAGAATTTTTTTTTTTTTTTTTTTTTTTTTTTTTCTGCTGGATAGTAGTGTTTGTCTTTAGAAGTGTGAACCAGCAGTGAAGACGTTTCAGAGTTGTTCAGACCCTGTGTGCTTTCTGTCTGCAGGTGTACCACAAGGCCTGTTTCAAGTGCAGCTCCTGTAACAAGAGTCTGGACTCCACTCTTCTTACTGAACACGAAAACAACATCTACTGCAAAGGTCAGCCTCTCTCTATCTCTGTCTCTGTTTCTGTGTGTGTGTGTGTGTCTGCAGTTCCTGTAAACGTCAGCTTCTCTCTATCTGTTTCTGTGTGCATCTGTCTCTGCAATGCCTGTAAAGGTCAGCCTCTCTCTATGTCTGTCTATGTTTCTGTGTGTATGTGTCTCTGCAATGCCTGTAAAGGTCAGCTTGTCTCTATCTGTGTCTCTGTTTCTGTGTTTGTCTGTCTCTGCAATGCCTATAATGGTCAGCTTCTCTCTATCTCTGTCTCTGTTTCTGTGTGTATCTGTCTCTGCAATGCCTATAAAGGTAAGCTTCTCTCTATCTCTGTCTCTGTTTCTGTGTGTGTGTGTCTCTGCAATGCCTGTAAAGGTCAGCTTCTCTCTATCTCTGTCTCTGTTTCTGTGTGTGTCTGTCTCTGCAGTGCCTATAAAGGTAAGCTTCTCTCTATCTCTGTCTCTGTTTCTGTGTGTGTGTGTCTCTGCAGTGCCTGTAAAGGTAAGCTTCTCTCTATCTCTATCTCTTATCTGTGTGTGTGTGTGTGTGTGTGTGTGTGTGTGTGTGTGTCTCTGCAATGCTTCTGGTTGATGTTGTCAAAAATGTCCTTGGAAAATCAGCATAACTCCTGAAAAGGCTGTGAAAAGTGTTTAGCGATGGGACATGCTTCTGCATGACTGCCTGGAGAAAAATTGATAATGGAAGACTGTTAAAAGTGTTTGTTGTTATTTTCTACAAATGTGACAAAAGAGGGTGAAGCTATAAACATTGTTAGGAATGTAAGCAAGTGATCTGAGACAGTGGTATAGTTTCACAATTTCATCTTATGATGATAACAGGACTGGACAAAACGTAAACCAGCACTACCTTGTGGATCAGTGACAGAAAACCTTATTACTCATGACATTAGGACGTGGGAGAATATTTGATTTCGGAAATATATCTTCTCAAATACAGCACCATGTCAGAATTGGAAAGGTGTTGGACTTCTGGTCCAGTGTTCAGCAGTGGCCAGGGTTTGGAGTCCTGTTTTAGCATGGTGTTTTGTCCTTTGGGAAAAGACGGGTGCAATAGCCGAGTGGTTAAAGCGTTGGACTGTCAGTCTGAGGGTCCCGGGTTCGAATCACGGTGACGGCGCCTGGTGGGTAAAGGGTGGAGATTTTTACGATCTCCCAGGTCAACATATGTGCAGACCTGCTAGTGCCTGAACCCCCTTCGTGTGTATATGCAAGCAGAAGATCAAATATGCAGGTTAAAGGTCCTGTAATCCATGTCAGCGTTTGGTGGGTTATGGAAACAAGAACATACCCAGCATGCACACCCCCAAAAACGGAGTATGGCTGCCTACATGGCGGGGTAAAAACGGTCATACACGTAAAAGCCCACTTGTGTGCATACGAGTGAACGCAGAAGAAGAAGAAGAAGTCCTTGGGAAAGGCTTTTTACACTGATTTTCCTCACAACACCTAGGTTTTGGGAAGCGTCAAACGGCTGGAGGTGAGGAATGGTTCCTACTACCTTCCTATGCTGATCCCCAGACACAACAGATATGTATTCACTGCCCCGTTGGCCATAAAAGGCTAAGGGGCCTGTAACTGTTGATATCATCTATATCTGGTGTTGCATAACTGTTGATATCATCTATATCTGGTGTTGCATAAGGCCCTGACACATTGTTTTATTACGTTCCACATGTGACGTCAGACCCTTGATCACAATGGTTCTAGAAAGCTTTGCTGTTTGAACAGTGTTCACAAACTGCATGACGGTTGATAGATCTGCCAATGAGTTAATGGATGGAATACCTCTGGACAAAAAATCTGTGTATCTGCACACGACCAACAAAGCATAACCTGGAAGAATAAAACCATGAAAAGGGAGATAATTGTGCACCCATTGAATGAGGAGCACTTCACAGTGTTGGGTTGTGTGCTGCAAGTGTACTCATGAAGTGTTTTATGTGGCTGGCTTACTTTTAGAGGTATGTTTGTAAATGAACTAAACTTGTCATAATTCTGGATATTGACATTATTTATTTTCTGTTTATCACAACCATACCTGCTGGTATAAAATAATGAAGAAAAGAAAAGACACATACTTGAACAGTTTGTGCACTTAAAGGTGTAGGGAGATACAAAAGGTTGTGCAGTTTTGAATGAATATTGACTTATAATGCTGAAGTATCAGAAAATTACAACAGCATCAACAACAAAAATTAAGATAAATAAAGAATAATAATAATTTTGTCTTCTTAAAAAAAATATATATAAATTTGTTTTATAGCTGTTTGTAGTTTCTTTTTCAGAGAGAGAGAGAGAACAAACATTGTTAAAAGAAAAATCTGTATATGTCTATGTGGAGTGATGGCCTAAAGGTAACGCGTCCGCCTAGGAAGCGAGAGAATCTGAGCGCGCTGGTTCAAATCACGGCTCAGCCGCCAATATTTTCTCCCCTTCCACTAGACCTTGAGTGGTGGTCTGGACACTAGTCATTCGAATGAGACGATAAACTGAGGTCCCGTGTGCAGCATACACTTAGCGCAAGTAAAAAAAACCCACAGCAAGAAAAGGGATGTTCCTGGCAAAATTCTGTAGAAAAATCCACTTCCATAGGAAAAACAAATAAAACTGCACACAGGAAAAAACACCAAAAAAAATGGGTGGCGCTGTATTATAGCAACACGCTCTCCCTGGGGAGAGCAGCCCAAATTTCACAGAGTGAAATCTGTTGTGATAAGAAGAAATACAAATACATTTAAAGGATCAAAACTGATCAGTGAATGATGCATGATTTATCTTCTTCCAGCCTGCTACGGAAGGAACTTTGGGCCCAAAGGGTTTGGCTACGGCAGTGCCATGATTCACACCAACTGAGCGCCAGTTGCCTGCCTGGCTTGCTGGCTGGCTGGGACAGAGAAGAAGAAGAACAGCAACAATGACGAAGAAGAGAGACCAAGGCGGTGGGAAGGGAGGGAAGGACGCCCACCCTTCACCGTTTCTTCGCATCACAGCCTGCGTTCTGACATATCTCTCTCTCTTTTTCTCTTTCTTTCCCCACATCGTGTGCTCCCTGTCTCTAGTCCCTCTGGCTGTTGTGGTGGTGCGTCAAGAGAAATGATTCACGCCGGGAAAGATGAGAACGCATTGTTTGAACCGTTGGCGTTGTGGTGGTTGTGTCTGTGGTACTTTTGTGCCGTTGTCTCTTTTTGTTTGATTTTGTGTTTGTTCAGTTTGTGTGTGTGTGTGTGTGTGTGTGTGTGTTGTTTATGTGTGGTCCCACAGTAAAAGATTTGTGGTGTTCATGAAATTTACTGGGCAAGCTGTTATGTTGTTAATTTTCTTTTTTCATCGGTATTCCTTTTATTATTGTTATTTTATATTGTTTTTTCTCCTTCATTTTCAAGATTTTTCTTTTGTAAGTTTCTTTCACTTGTTTGTTTGTTTCTGTTCCCCACAAAATTTGTCTCAATTTCAAGGCATTGTGTGTGTTTGACTCCTTGGTATTTCTGAGTGAGGTCTTGAATTTCTGGTTCCCTTTTTTTTTTTTCATCATTGTTTGTGTTTACATTTTGTTGACTTTGAGGCCACTGTGTGTGTGTGTGTTTAAAATGCAGATGTTTGTGTGTTTGTTTTGGGGTGGGTTTTTTTGTTTCTTTTGAGTTTTTTTGTGTGTTTTTTTTTTTACATGATTGTGACACAGAGCCAGTTATTTGATCATGCTTTTTGGTATAGAACAATCTTGTACTCCAGAGTTTGCTAAAAGATTTGATTTGATCATCTGTCTTTAGGTAGATTTTAAACAAATTTTTATGTGGTTTCTTTATGATTAGCATAATTGATATAGTTTGGGTTTTTTTGCCCCTTTACAGTCATTTTGGAATATTGAAGAAACTGATGTAGCATTTGCAGATATATATATATATATTTCTAGATTATATTCATGACACGTACATGTCAACACATCACATGCATACACGTACCTGCAGTCTCTCTCTCTCTCTCTCTCTCTCTCTCTCTCTCTCTCTCTCTCTCTCTCCAGTCCCCCACTCTCACTCTCGCTCTCTTGTTGTCTTTCCCTCTTTCCCCACCTTTGCTTCTATGAAAGGAATAACTATTTTTTCCTGTGTGGTTAAGAACTGAAAGGAAAATTAATTTCACTGGATATCGAAACAGTTTTCGTTTGTTTTATTCAGTATATTTAATTTTCTGATTGTTGAAGTGTTTTGATGACTGTTTCATATGCCTGAATGGTAAAATGCATATTGTTAATGTTTTGCTTTTCTGGATAGACTTGAGATGCCTGATATTTGTGTCAACACAGCATTGAATAGTGTACAGTATTGTTTTTTGCCTTTGACCAAGACAGAGTTTTGCATGTATGTTTTCTTTTTGTTTTTCTCAGTTACCATGTCAACTTGTATGATTTACATACTATTCATTCAGTTTTTCTTTAATGTTTTTTTTTAAATTCTACCTTTTGCGAGTGGTTGTGTTTGTTTTTTTTCATGCGATGAACAAAACCACATGACATTGTTATTTTGGTGGTATTTCATTGTATGTCAGTATATCTGTTTACATGTTCTGTTTATTTTCTGCATAGCATCATGACTATGGAACAACTTTTGCACATGTAGGGCAGCCAGTATTTACTTAGTAGATCGGAGGAAACGTCTATTGCTAAGGACAAAGGTAACTCCTTGCATCAGCGCAACTATTTACCTTATGGATAAGTAAATCAGTCCATTAAGAAAACTGAATTCAATCAGCTAAATACAAAGACTGGCCCTTTTTTTTTTTCTTTTCTTTTTTTTTTTTTTTTTTATTTTTTAATGCAGATTAAGCGGTTTTGGGTGGACTCAAGCACCTATGCAAAGAAGAACTGGAGAATTGTAAAGTGGCTCAGGGTTCTTCTCTGTGTGACTTGTTTTTGCTCAAAGATTTTTTTCTTCCATGACTTGATTTTGCTCATGTTTTCAGCCCAGAACCAGAGAAAAAGAACAACTGAAGTTTAATTTCATGCACAGCTACGTGAACCACTGGTGCAGATTCTAGCCTGGTCCGTTTCCTGTCCTCCGCTATCCCACTCAGTTGGGGAAACCCAAAGTAGCTTTGGCTAGTGAGCTCCCTTGGTATATTAGTATATTACCTCCCTTGTGCATGTGTATGCAGCACCCTCTTTTCCTGCAGATATCTTCTATTCCTGCAACCTGTGCTGTAAGCGGCCTTTTTTTTTTTTTTTTTTTTTTTGAGTTTCTGTTATGGTGTGTTATCAGGTCTGTGTTGCTTGATTTTTTGGGCGATCGCAGTCATACAGTTGGTGGACAGATAGAGCCTGCCAACTTTCGCTCCCCCACAACCTCTTTCTCACTTCCGCTTCCTCTACCACCTCCTCGCCTGATCAGAGTTTGAGTTCAGAGTTTGTTTATTCCCATCAACTCTTTTGTATCAACGCTTACTCTTAAGGGCAAAAAAAAAAGGAAGGAAACAACTAAAAAAAAAAAAAAGAGAGAGAAAGAAAAAAGAGTTGTATCATATGTTTCGTTTTTTTGTTTTTGTTTTTTTAAGTTAATGGGATTTCTTTTTTTCATGTTTCCTTCCATTTAAACGGGTTAAGCCATTAGACAGTGTTGAATGAAATGTGAATTTACTTTTTAGTGAGGGCTTTTCTCATTGCTACATGACATGCAGTTTGTATTTTGATTGTATGAACATTTTGTCATTTTGGAATATATGTATTCCATTCTACACAGGCTATTTGTTGTTGTTGTTCTGTTGTTGTTTTTTTGTGGGGCTGTTAATCTCTGCCGGTGTCAGTGTTTCTTCAAGGTGTCTTTCTGTTTTGGGGGCACTGTGTGGTTTACGTTCCAACAAGAGTTGATCTGTGCATAGGTTTTTGTGTTGGTATGTGATGGTACCCTTCAGTCATGGTCATGACATGTCTGTTGTTTCAAAATATATTGTGACAGCAGGTTATTTTGGGCTAGGTGTAATCAAAACAATCTCTTGTTCCTCCCCCCACCCCTCAAAGGGATCAAATCATGTATTTTGTCCCCCTGAAAAAGAGATCAAAATCATGTCTCTTCTTCCTCCTCCCCTGAAAGGGATCAAATCATGTATTTTGTCCCCCTGAAAAAGAGATCAAAATCATGTCTCTTCTTCCTCCTTCCCTGAAAGGGATCAAATCATGTATTTTGTCCTCCCCCCACACCCCTCCCCCCCCGGGCCCCCCCAAAAAAGAGATCAAAATGGTGTATCTCTTGTTCCTTTCCCCACCCCTCCCCTGTAAGGGATCAAATTAAGTATTTTGTCCTGAAAAAGAGATAAAAATGGTGTATCACTTGTTGTTCCCCTCAAAGGGATCAGATCATGTATTTTGTCCCCCCCGAAGAAGAGATCAAAATGGTATGTTTTCTGCCTTATGTCAAGAGGAGGGTTTTGCTGTGTTCCCCTAAGAGTGAGGAGGAGACTTTGGGGTGGATCGGGCACCAGCCATAGAGCAGCAGCCTGGTGTGGTGCCAGATTCTTGCACAGTGTTCTGCACTCCGCGTTGACAAACTACAGACTGCCCACCGATGAGAGTTGTGATGTGACGTGCTTGCTTGGGTTGGCTGGAGAAACAATTATTGTAATCAGAATCCCCTGTGGGTATTTATCAGGATGGTGTTTTGGTGTCGGTGTGGTTTTGGTTCATGGGTTGTCGTTGTAACAGGAAATGGTTGTGTTTGTGTTGCATGGTTTTGGAACTACAAGTATCGTCGTCATCCGTCATCTGTGTCATGTTTTACCTGCATCTTTGATCCCATCAACTCTTTCTGTTTTATTGGTTTGTTTTAATGTTGGAACTTTACATTACAGTCTCTCTCTTTCTCTCCCTCTCTCTCTCTCTCTGTGTCTCGCGAGCTCTCTCTTTTTCAAAGTGTTTGTTGTTTTCCATCATTACACTGTTATGAGCAAATTTTCATCATGAGATTTTCATGAGCAAAGAGCATGATATAATCTGGAAAACCTGTTGTGATTGCTTCCTTGAACAATTCCCTTTTCTCCCTTTGCCTGTTGCATTGTCCATACTTTCACCAGCCAGTTATTTGTTGAACAGACTGTTGTGTTCATGTAAAGTGTTAGAATTATCAGCGGGCACCGCCAGATGATTCTTTTAGGGCATTGCTGGGTATCAGCAAGCTTGATAATAGCATTGCTAAACTGATCGTTGAGTGTATTCATTCATTGCTAGCTTATTGCTAGGAGGAAAGGGGCACAATGGTTAAGATCCTCACCTGCCAATACAGAGTCCGTGAGGGTCTGGGTTCGATTCCTGTTCTCCCCCATTCTCCCAAATTTGACTGGAAAATCGAACTGAGCGTCTAGTCATTCGGATGAGACTATAAACCGAGGTCCCGTTTGCAGCACACACTTTGCACACTGAAAAAGAACCCTTGGTAACCTACCTAATTGTTGTCCTCTGATGAACTGCAGTAGAAGTAATCAGTTTTGATAGGTACACAGATATGTATGCACACACTCAAGGCCTGGCTAAGCGTGTTGGGTTATGCTGCTGGTCAAGCATCTGCCTAGCAGATGTGGTGTAGCGTATATGGATTTGTCTGAATGCAGTGACGCCTCCTTGGCAACCTAAAACTGAAACTAACCTTTATTTTCTTTTTGTTCTCTAACCCAAGTACTAATTGGTGTTCTGATTCCACTGTTTGACTGATAAAGTGAATCAGTATACCTTGATTTTGAGCCTGCATCTGAAGGAATGTTGTTGTTTTTTAGACTGTGCATCTGAAGGATTTTTAAGACATTGAAAAATTAGAGGACCCCCTCTGAGAGAATCCAGAAAATGCACAGAATGTATGAAGGCAGTGTCTTCTATACTTTGTTATGAAAGTTGTGCAGGACATTCTTCTCACTTCTTGAAAGCAGGCTACTAGAACAAATGTAATTATCATGAAAGTTATTTTCCTTAAAGCTCATCAAAATAATGACTCTCAGTGCTTTCTGCAGTCCTAGACATTCCTGTTATGACTTCAGCATTTGTTGACAAGGTCAGGTCTGTATCTTTTGCTTCATTCCACTGTGACCAGACTTCCTCTTCCACTGCCTAGGTCTTGGGCACCTGCTTGTCTTCATTCCAGCAACATTGTGCTATTGAAAATAACAAAGTCAGCTGTTTGTCAAGGAGAGGGTTGGACAAATTTGAGCCTGTGATCTGACAGTCAACATTCGAAGATTCCTAGACTGGAATTGTGTTCATGACTTGCTCAGTTTTCAGGCAGTGTGAAATGGCTGCTAACGCAGTTCTAATAAAACCAGTTTAACTTTTGGTGGACTTTGATTCTGTCAAGAAGTTTCAAAATTCGTAATATGCAAATCATGAATGTGCTAAGAATGTAGAAAGAGAAGAAAGGAAGGAGTGCAAGAAAGAACAGTCACACGGCTTGAGTTGTTTGTTTTTTCTTTGACCTGTTATCACTGATGAATTTGTCATGACCTTTTTGGCTCTCTGGTCATCTTCCTTTTTCTGTGTGTTTGACATGAAATATAAGCGTCAGTTTGTGCTTAGTTGTGGTGCTATGGAGTTGGTTGTTTTTTTTTAAATTTCTGGTGTTAGGGGGAGCTGGGCCATAGGGTGACAGAGTGAAAGAGTGGAGGAAAGGAAGATCACATGTATTTTTCTATTCCATGAGCGCAACACATATCAATATATGAGTACAGTTTCAAGAATGCTGAATCCCGGCAGATTTGTATGCAAAACCAATGTAGGACTTTGGTTCTGTTTTGTCCGTCATTAGGAAAGCAGCACATTGCTGTGTTGGAGAGGGGGAAATGCTTGTGGATTTGTTGCTGGCAACATCTGTAAGTGTATCATGCCCCATTTTGCTTTTCTGTCAGTGTCAAACTGTTGTCAACATTTATTCTGGGCAGAAATTAGTATGGTTTTTTCTTCTTCTGTTTTTAGCTCTGATAAGGCCCTGGCAGTTGGCTTGGAGCAAAGCAACAAATAAATGAAGCAATCTGGAAGTGGGGAAGGAGGCAAAAAATTGGAACCTGATTCAAAGCAGCGAGTAACATTTTCAAGCTTGTTAGCACTTGATGCGTAACTTTCGTTTCATTGCCAGTATTATTCATCAACCATCTATATTAAAACCACCTTAGACTTTTGAAGAAAAAAAAATTGGCATCAACCACATTTAGGTGGAGTGGTTTCAGGTTTCTCAGTAGGAGTCAGACGGATCTACCAGAAAAAAGACCGGCACCTCTCTAACCCCCTACCCACTAATTTAAAAAGAAAAGGAGAAAAAAAATGTTCAAAGAAACCTTTAAAGAGTGGAAAAAGAATATAGGAGATTGTGAACTCTACACACACAAATATAGATATATGTCAAATGATCAAATGAAGACAACAGGGCATGGATTTGTTGATTCCCCTATTCAAACATACATAATGCATAAAAAAAATATGTGTATATATGTATTTTTATAAATAGAATTAGATCTTCCTGTGCTGTTACACTTACTTTAAAAAATTCAGCTGGTTTATGTTGTGCAGTTTTTGTTCATGCTGTTAAGCTGTAACACTAATGACAACTGAAATCGCTTCTTTTTTTGTTGTTGTGAATATCTGATGTCTATACAACTCCTGCAGCATCTTTCAACTTTTTGTCCTTGAGCATAATGTGCCTGTGTACCGTTTCTTTACTGTATATCTGTATTTGGTGGTTGTTTTTTTAAATCACTTTGGTAGGTCTGCTTCATTTCTTGTCATGTCTCGGTTAATAAACTCACTCTGTGTTCATATTAATTTTGTGACTTTTGGCTTTTTTTTTTATTCATGATGTGACAACATGAGAATGTGGTGTGTCGTTCAACTGTGCTCACTACTGCTCCTTTGGAGGAAGGAAATGAGGAAGCACCTTTAGCTTCAACTGTTGATTCACAGTCTGTAAGCATTGCATATCATAAATAGTCATAGTGAGCAGCATGTTTTTGCTACTGTATTTCCACATATATATTTTCTTTTATAAAGAAATGGTAACAGGAGATTAATACTTTGATCTCTGCTAATGAAAAAAACAACAAAAAACAATTATTCTGCATTCTGTTGGGTTTTTTTCTTTCATCATTGAGGAGTGAATACACTATTGCGGTGCCATTTCTTTTTCTACAGCCTAATTATCATGGCACTGGAATGAAAATGAATATACATAGGGAGACTGGAGCACGCAGCTGTTTCCACGTTGGAGCTTTTTGAAAGACGAAAACTAAACTGGAAAGAGTGATAAAGAGGTGGGTGTTCAGATGTTTGTGTCTATATTATCTGACGCACATAACGTCCTTGTCCTTGGGTAAAAAGTAAGCTGGTGAGCTAGACCGCCGTGATGCATCTGAAGAAAATCACCATCGTAATCAGTGGTCATGACAATCTAGGTGGATTCCTTCATACACACACACACACACACACACACACGCACACACACACAAATCGTCCCATAATGTTTGTATGGATGATCTCTTATGTCGATATGAACAAATCGTTGCAATGTTTAGCATGGTTTTGTTTGTACATAATCGTCAGAATGCATTGTATGCACGAATGAGACAATTCAAACTAGCTTAAAAATGTATAACTGTCTGCCTGCCTGTCTGGCTGTCTGTCAATCGATGTGTCTATACATATTATCTATCCATCTGTCAATCTATATATATGTCCATCTATCTGTCTGTCCCTCTGTCTATCTGTATATCTGTCTGTGTCAGTCCTACACATAGAGCCAACACGCTGAACAGGCCATGAAATCCAACCAAATGTTGTAAAGAGAGAGAGAGAGAGAGAGGAGATGGGAAATGTTATCGTTGTGTTGATACTGCATTGACAGACAATGTACATAAATACTGTGTCGAACAAAAGTACGAACTTGGTGCATGGTATACTGTTTCCGGGTTGTGAGTGGCTGTCACATTAGTAACTCGTAAGATCAACCCCTAACCCACTCCACCCCATCACCCCCACACACGGACGCATACACTCGGACACGCATACATATGTTCAAACACATGCATACATGCGTATATTATACGTACATACATACATACATGTGCACACAATTACACATACATACAAAACATACACATATTATGTCTGTCTGTCTGTCGGTCTTTCTTTGAAAACTGTCCGTTTTAATATTTGCGTTCGTCTTTTCTTGTTATTCTCTCTCTCTCTCTCTCTCTCTCTCTCTCTCTCTCTCTGTCTGCCTGTATGTCTATCTGTCTGTCTCTGCACTCCATCTCTCTCTTTCTTTCTCTCATTCTTTCTTTATTTGATTTATGTGCCCTGGGGGCCGGATGAAACAACAATAACGACATGTTCTTGTTTATTCCACTTCCCTCAAAATAAATAATTTGATTCAACCCAGTTCTTTCTTTCATCTCGGAAACGCAGAGAGAGAGAGAGAGAAATATCAATCTGTTAAGTTCAGTCCATGTGTCCCTCTTGGGGCAATCGTACAGAAGCAGCTACAGAACGACTAGAACGAGAATCATTAATAAGCAGAACTGACAGAGAAGCAGCTAAACAGAAATACCCCAGCCAAAAAATGACTTGACGGACTGCCTGCCTGTCGCCCCACTTACCTTCGTACTGCTCATTTACACTGAGAACGAGTGGCTGATATAGCTGGACGAAGTGGCTTTGTCTAATGCCGTTTGGCTGCCAAAGCCATCTGAAAGACCCCCTTTTTTGCATTTCAAAACAGCACTTTCAATGTGCTTTCTGAAGATCAGCAGCTTCCTGGTCAGCTGTACCCCTCAGTGGCGTAGACTATCAGTTTTCTTCGATTTGAATCCCGTCAAATGAAACAGCTGGTGATGACAGGCTCACCGTTTTGTTGTTGAGAGTTGTTGAGAGTGTTGCAAGTGCATAGCAACATTTCGGCCTTCTCCAGACTGATATAAGATTGTGTGTCCTTGAACCATTTTGACAAAATTGTTCAGTTTGTTAATGGACGGCAGTATTTTGCTTTTTGAATTTATTTTTTATTGAACATCTTTTGACGTTTTGAAGACTAGGCCATCGTCTGCAAAAAGTAAGCACAATCGTTGCTTCATTGTTGCTCAGATTTGCTTGTCCTTTCGTATTCATAAACGTTGTAGAGGACAGGAAAAAGCAGAGGTCTTTGTGACAATCCCATTGAAAGTTTGTAGGGTGTAGACGTCCAAATTTCCAGATGTACGACTCCGGTTCTTTCTTGAAGTGCTGCTGCTATCTGTATTGTTAGTGTCAAATGTACTCCATACTTTAGTATCAGCTCCATGACTTGTGTAAAACTGGACATAATTGTATGCGACTTCCAAGTCAATCGCTGCTTGCTAATGTTTCTCTGAAAGCTAACGGTCTCCCCGATTCGGTGGAAGGTTGTGTCCTTCATGTGAGGTGAATTCTGGATGTCTGTTTGGGTGAGAGTAATCCCCTCGCATCCCCAGGGGTGCCCTGACTGTCGAAAGTGGAGCAAAGTTCCAAAGGGAATGAACTCCTAGCTGGCGTTCTCCGGGTGGGAGGGAGAGAGAGAGAGGGTGGGAGGAGGGGGGGGGGGGGGTCGGAGGTGGAGTCCTATGATTATTCTTCTGGCGTTGCGAGGGTGGAAGTTCTGGAAAAAACAACAAAAGCCAAGTGCCTTTAACTCTTGTCAGTCGATTCCCAGTCCTATAAACGCATGCGAACGCGAGAGATTTATTGGAGTGAACGTGGCCAAGAGAGGGGGGTAGGGGTAGGGAAGCAGAGATGTGTGTGTGTCGGAGGGGGGGGCGTGTGTGTGTGTGTGTGGGGGGGTGTATCCACATGATGGAGCCTTCATCACTGTCTCCCTACTCACGTTCGAAACAGGAGGACCATGCAGGGAAAGGCCCATGGAAATCGAAAATCATTAGCATCACTTCACCCATTGATGAATGCCTTTTTACGACCGAAACAGGAAGGTCGATCGTGTTGCCTTTCACTTTGACGAAGCTATAGATCAGACTGTGGAGTCTTTTATTCACGTGTGTGTGTGTGTGTGTGTGTGTGTGTGGAGAGGGAGAAAGAGAGAACGAGAGAGTAAGAAAGAGAGAGAAATAGAGAGGGGGCAGAGAGAGAGAGGGGGGGATAGAGAGAGAGAGAGAGAGAGAGAGAGAGAGAGAGAGTTCGGTTCTTTTTATGTGCTATTTATGACTGTGTTGACTCCTGTGTGTGTGGAAGTGAAGTACTGTCACGAGAGGCCTTGGGATGGATCGATGAACGAATGAATGAATGAATGAGCCATGCGGTGTTTCATCAGTATTTCTTTTAATCCATGTTGATGAGCTATTCACACACACACACACACACACACACACACA
>JAAQRG010324552.1:15000-17677 GCA_011634625.1 Babylonia areolata | reverse complement strand
TTGGCTCAACAGGCCAGGAGGAAGTAAGTACTCTTGTTTTCTAATTATAGCGAAATGCTGATTGGTTGCATGCTGCGGCAGGGTAGAGTAAGTTCCCTGATCTTATATCCCCCGTCCCTCGTCAGCTCGTCAGTTGGTCTGTCTGAGGTCTTCTGGATACAACGTCGTTTCTCATCATGGATACGTGGATTTGTGTGTTGAGCCTGTGGCTGCTGTCTTCTGTTCCCACACATGGTGAGTTGGGCACCTTACACACCTTGCCAATGTTACACACTATACTTTGTTGTGATTTTAAATAAGTTTTTTAAAAAAAAATATACAGCCTTCATGAGAAAATCTAACGAAATTATTCCAGTGCGATCACAGAATACACGGCAGGTATCAAACACATCCTTCAAAAACACTTTTACGTTATTTTGTGTGTGTGTGTGTTTTATTCAGTTTAACGTCTATTCACTATAAGTGTTTTTAGACGGAAAGGGGTAAAGTAGTGTATAAAGGAAAGGGAATGCATGTGAATATTAGTGTAAAAAAAAAAGAAGAAAAAAAAGTTCATGTTATGTATCAGAGGAAAAGTATATTATAAGAAAAAGTCTAAAGAGGTTGTGGTGTGTATTGAATGAGTTGTCATGGGAAGGAGAATATGTATATGCATATCAACAAGTATTAATCTACAACAATGTAAATATAAATAACAGTATTAAATATAATACATCAAAGGAGGATACCAACTTGACTGGAGTTTAAAATTTCTGAAAACATTCTAAGCAATGAATAATCATTCAAAATCTTTTGAGTGGCTAATGAAATATTGGAAGAAAAGTCATCAACTACATCTTTTGGAAGTAACTGTCTTATGCTCGCACAATGAATGAGTAGATGGCTTACAGTTATTTGCTTACCGCATATACATTTTATATTTTTAGAAAATTTTGTACGAAAGGCATTTAAACGAAGTCTATACATTAGACTTGTAATTTGTCTTGAATGTGCTGCTGGTGTCGAATTTAGAAAATTGTGTGTGTGTGTGTGTGTGTGTGCGTGTGTGTGTGTGTGTGCAATATTAGACCAAACGTTTGGCAAGGTACATTTCAGGAATATGTAGTAATTTTATCCATTTAATTTAAGAATTTTAACGCCCTCCCCACCCTGCCCCCTAAAAGGCCAGCGAATACGTGAATGCAACATCCAGCATGTGTTCATACTGCCATGCACAACAGTCGTGCTGACGTGAAAAAGGAACGCGTGTACTCAACAAATTCTTTAAAAAAAAAAATAAAAAAAAAATAAAAAAAGATTCCAGCGCGGAATGATGCTCATATTGATACAGATCCCTACGCACTGGATGCCATAAAAACAAAATATACTTCAAATGTGACTTGCATTTGCGGCAGTGCAATTACCCCCCGTGCATAATCATCTACAAATGTGAACAGTTAAAACCATATTTACCTACGTCATTTACAAAATCTACAGTTCCATCTGCTTCCATTAGAATTGTCTTATATATAATAATAACATATGTTTGAAATAGTTCAGAGTTTAATTTGGAGCCCATTTGGCTCTTTGTTGTAATTCTACTGGTTGACTAGTTAGTTTATTTTATTTCGTTTATATTCTTCTTCTTCTTCTTTTTTATTTTATTTTTCTAAACGCTAATTGAGGAGAGAGGAACAGGGAAAGATGATTTTAGGCATGGGTGGGGTGGGGCAGATAATGGATTTTCGTTTAAAATCACAAATGTGGATAGACGTTATGCAAAAGAAAGAACGAAAGAACGAACGTACGCACAGGAAAAAAAATGAAGAAGAAGAAGAATTGTGAGTTTCTTCCACAATTCATACGTGTGTGCCAACGGAAAAGGGACCGTACGGGGATTATCAAACCTTCTTTTTGGGGTTAAATTGTGTGTGTGTGTGTGTGTGTGTGTGTGTGTGTGTGTGTGTTTGTGTGTGTGTGTGTGTGTGTGTGTATTACTGGCATAGATAATCTTTTATCGTTCATCAGTTCACGCATTAAAATGACGCGTTACTCTCCATGCATCTTTCGCGATTTGTACGCTGCATGTTTCTTATCTTCCACCACCACCACCACCACAAAATTCAAGTTTTTGTCGCCTCTTCAGCACCATACTTACTGGAAAATACTGTGCAGCGTCGGGCCTCCCGTTTTCCTCACGGACAGAAAGCGTGCTGATAAGTATGCACGCCTTTTCCCACGTTTGTTATATATTTTATTTCATTTGCTTAAAAAAATTTTTTTATTCATGATTATTATTGTCTCTTTGTTCTATTTTTATCTATTTATTTATTTATTTATTTATTATTCATCATTATCATCATTATTATTATCATTATCTTTCTCTTTTTTCATATTTCAAATATTTATTTTCTTCTTAAAAAAAAAAAAAAAAAAATTCTCAAGGCCTGACTAAGCGCGTCGGGTTACGCGACTGGTCAGGCACCTGCTTGGCAGATGTGGTGTAGCGTATATGGATCTGTCCGAACGCAGTGACGCCTCCTGGAGCTACTGATACTGATACTGGTACTGATTTCCCACGTCCGTCATTCTTTTGTTGTTTCTCACGTCGGCAAGACAGCCGTTTGTGTGTGGCAGTACGAACGTCGCCCAATTTCCCCAAGCTTTAGTTGAGCAGTCCTCTTTGTTGTATCTCTTT
>JAAQRG010324552.1:0-7500 GCA_011634625.1 Babylonia areolata | reverse complement strand
GTACTCTGCAAGGCCTTGCGTTGTGCGATGCCTTGTTCTGATACACCGTGTGTAGTGTGCTGTGTGCTGCTGTGCTGTGTTGCAGTGTGCTGTGCTGTGCTGTAGTGTGCTGTGCTGTGTTGGGTTGTCTGTGCTATGTTGTGCTGAGTTGTGTTGTGTTGTGTTATGTTTTGTTGTGTTGCGATGTGTTGTGTTGTACTTTGTTGTGTTGTGTTGTACTGTCGGTGTTGCGTCGCATTGTCGTACTATGTGGTGTCTTGAGTGCAGTGCAGTGCAGTGCAGTGTAGTACAGTGTAGTGTAGTGTAGTGCAGTGCAGTGCAGTGCAGTGCAGTGCAGTGCAGTGCAATGTAGTGTAGTGTAGTGTAGTATTGTCTAATGTCGTGTAGCGCAGTGCAGTACAGTGCAGTGCAGAATAGTGTAGTGTAGTGTAGTGTAGTGTAGTGTAGTGTAGTGTAGTGTAGTGCAGTGCAGAATTGAGTAGTGTAGTGTAGTGTAGTGTAGTGCAGTGCAGAATAGAGTAGTGTAGTGTAGTGTAGTGCAGTGCGGTGCGGTGCGGTGCGGTGCGATGTAGCGTAGTGTAGTGTAGTGTAGTGTAGTACAGTGCAGTGTAGTGTAGTACAGTGTAGTGTAGTGTAGTGCAGTGTAGTGTAGTGCAGTGTAGTGTAGTGTAGTGCAGTGTAGGGGAGTGTAGTACAGTGCAGTGTAGTGTAGTAAAGTGTAGTGCAGTGCAGTGTAGTACAGTACAGTATAGTGTAGTGTAGTGTAGTGTAGTGTAGTATAGTGTAGTGCAGTGTAGTGTAGTGCAGTGTAGTGGAGTGTAGTACAGTGCAGTGTAGTGTAGTAAAGTGTAGTGCAGTACAGTGTAGTGTAGTACAGTACAGTATAGTGTAGTGTAGTATAGTGTAGTGCAGTGCAGTGTAGTGTAGTGTAGTGTAGTGCATTGTAGCGTAGTGTAGTGTAGCATTGTCTAGTGTCGTGTAGCGCAGTGCAGTACAGTGTAGTGTAGTGTAGTGTAGTATTGTCTAGTGTCGTGTAGCGCAGTGCAGTGCAGTACAGCGCAGTGCAGAATAGAGTAGTGTAGTGTAGTGTAGTGTAGTTTAGTTTAGTGTAGTGTAGTGTAGTATTGTCTAGTGTCGTGTAGCGCAGTGCAGTACAGTGCAGTGCAGAATAGAGTAGTGTAGTGTATTGTAGTGTAGTGTAGTGTAGTGTAGCGCAGTGTAGTGTAGTGTAGTGCAGTGCAGTGCAATGCAGTGTAGTGTAGCATAATGTAGTGTTTTGTAGTGTAGTGTAATTTAGTGTAGAGGTGTGTAGTGCAGTGCAGTGTAGTGTAGAAAAGCACACAACATTTCATTTCGTTGCTTTACAATGACAGTATCCTTTATAAAGAAACCAAAGAAACATAATGCACTATATGATAACTGTTTTCAGAAAACAAATTTAAGAGAACGGATTTAATATTCATTAATGTACTTAATTATTTAATTGCTTATTTCTTTATTTGTCCATTCATTCATTCATTCATTCATTGTAATTTCCTTCTTGTTTTTTTGTCCCTTGACTTTTTTTGTGTGTGTTGTTGTTGTTGTTGTTGTTGAAGGATGCATTTCCCCCCTAAATGTTTTCAAACATTTTTTCCACATACCTCAGTTGGGGGGAAAGAATATCTAAAGACATGGTGAACCTTTTCTTCACGAAGAAAACAATACTGTATGCTCTGTAAAAGGCTTATCGATGTGTGAAAAAACATGTGTCATCTTTCGCAAAGTGTACTCTCTGGTCAGGAAGTTCGTGAGTGAGTGTAGTCCTGCCATGGTATGGAGTTGACGTAACAGTTGATGTGATGACGGTGCATGGAATGTGACGTAACGTGTGAGACTGTTGGTTGGGCAGATGCCGTCAACGTGTCCTGCGAGGCCATCATCCCTGTGGTCTCTGTCTGTCTCGAAGATAAAGTAGAGGACCAACAGGCTGGCAAGGGTATGTTTCTTCCTCTTCTTCTTCTTCACGTTGACAGAGAAAACCCTAACTATATAGAAACATATTTGGTGTCTGCCTGACGTCGCCTATGCCTGTTTCTCTGTCTCTCCTGGGTTTCTCTCTCTGTTTCTGTCTGTCTATCTGTCTCTGTCTTTCTCTATCCCTCTCTATTTCTGTCTCTGTCTGTGTGCTACTTCGTAAGGAAGTTGATTATTCTGGTTTTGAAGCTGAGCGCACTTTAGCTGCATTTGTGTTTGACAGTATGTTACGTGTAGACGTGTCGTCATGTGAAGTTTGGATGACATAATGTTCACATACCCCTTCATAAAGGGCCCTGACCTATACGTGAATGAACCATCTTGAAATTTTGAAACAATCTCTGTCCGTCCGTCTGTCTGTCTCTCTGTCTGTCCGTCTGTCTGTCTGTCTGTCTGTCTGTCTGTCCGTCTGTCTGTCTCTCTGTCTGTCCGTCTGTCTGTCTGTCTGTCTGTCTGTCTGTCCGTCTGTCTGTCTCTCTGTCTGTCTGTCTGTCTGTCTGTCTGTCTGTCTCCATTTATCTCCTTTCTCTCTCTTCGTTTTTCGCCTCCCGCAAAACCCCCCTCTCTCTCTCTGTCCCTTACATCCTCTATCTGTTTGCCTGGCCTTTCTCTCTCTCTCCCTTTGTACACACACACACACACACACACACACACACACACACACACACACACACACACACACAAACAAACTCTCTCTCTCTCTCTCTCTCTCTCTCTCTCTCTGTCAGTCTCTCTGTCTCTCTTAGCACTTGTGTGGCTGGGCATGCCTTTTCTGAACGGCAGGAAACTCAACAACCAAGGAGGACAGTCCTGCCGAGGACGAGGGCAGGTTGTCTCCCTTCTTTACGGGTCTGACCATTGGGCTGGCGGCGGGCCTCGCAGTCGTCCTGCTTCCGGTTGTCGCGGTCCTCGTCTGGGTGTGGCGGAGAGGCGGGAACGTTCCGTGCTCCCGTGAGTAGCCACCGCCAGCATCCCCGCCGTTTTCTCTGTCCGAAATCGATAACGTCATCTTTGCCGTCATCGTTGGTTCGTTCGCTGTCGTCGTTGCCTCCGTTGTCATCATTGCTGGCGCTGTCATCGCCATCCTCGTTGAAACCGTCATGTCTTCTTTGCCATGTGGCCGTCATCGTCATCGTCATTATTATCATTATCGCTTCTGTCATAAAATGACCTGACATTGCACAGTGACGATGAGAATGACAGCTGTAAAACTGACATGACCGATGATGATGATGATGATGACGGTGATGATGATGATGATAATAGTGGTAATGGTAGTGGTGGAGTGTATTTTGATGGTGATGATGATGATGATGACGATGATGATGGTGATGATGATAATGATGGTAGTGGTAATGGTGATGGTAGTGGTGCTGTGTATCACGATGGTGATGATAATGATGACGATGATGGTGATGATGATGATAATGGTGGTGGTGGTGGTAATGGTGATGGTGATGTTGGTGACGATGATGATGACTATGGTGGTGATGGTTATGATGATGATGAACGATAATGATCACGACAAGTGTGGTGACGACAGCTCCGGTGACGATCATGATGGTAGTGGTGATGGTGATGATGATGATGGTGGTGTGTACTATGATGATGATGATGACGACGACGATATGATGATGATGATAATGGCGATCTGATGATGGTGGTGGTGGTGGTGGTGATGATGACAACTTCACCTTCAGTGACGATCAAAACGAGATTAACTACAGCATTATGAACCAGCGATTGTCTATTCTTCGCCATGTGTATTGGATGATGTGATGATTTCAGGGTCACCTGGCGCAGAAGCTGCCGGCAGCAGACGGTAAGATTTTTTCCCGCTTTTTCTCATAACTGTATCTCGACTCCCTCTCTCTCTGTCTCTGTCTCTCTGTCTCCGTTTCTGTCTGCCTCTCTGTCTGTCTCTGTCTCTGTCTGTCCCTCTGACTCTATCGTTCTCTCTCTCTCTCTCTGTCCCTCTCTGTGAGCGATGTTGTGTCTCAGTTTGACGCTGTGTTATACTCGTACATTATACATGTATTAAGTATTCAGTATAACTACATTTATATGCGTACATGTTTGTGTGTCTTTTAGAACAACGGCAGACGTGTAAGTCGGCCAAAGTGCTAATATCTTCACCGTTGGAAAATAAAGATTCTAAGTGCTAATCTCTCTCTCTCTCTCTCTCTCTCTCTCTCTCTCTCTCTCTCTCTCTCTCTCTCTCTCTCTCTCTCCGTGTCTCTGTTTCTATGTTTCTTTCTCGCTCCGTCTGTCTGTGTCTCTGTTTCTCTGTCTATCCTTCTCTGTCTCTGTCTGTCTGTCTCTCTGTCTTTCTCTCTCCTTTGGTCGCACACCGCCAATTGTAAGCGAACCATTAGCTAAGCTGTGAAACAGTGTATGAAGCTGTTTTCGAAATATTGTGTTCCCCATGTGGCATAGATCTACTGGGGCGTTCCTCCAGCTTGCGAAACGGGGTTCACCACCAGATGCATGCCTTGAGAAGCCTCGACCAGACACGTGAGACTTTGCCTTGTGATGTTTTTTTCAGGGGAACAGAAGTGGATTCCTCCGGCTATTTAGTGCCTGTCGTTCGTCGTGATTCTGCCCCGCAGTTTGAAGGTATGAGGTTTTGTCTTCGTGGACAGAAAGAAAGAAAGAAAGAAAGAAAGGGGGGGAAAGGCAGGAAAGAAAGAAAGAAAGACAGACAACAAGAAAGAAAGCGGAGAAAGAAAGGCAGACTGCAGGCAACAAAGAAGCCAAATGTGGAGTGATGGTCTACAGGTAACGCGTCCGCCTAAGAAGCGAGAGAATCTGAGCGCGCTGGTTCGAATCACGGCTCAGCCGCCACTATTTTCTCCCCCTCCACCAGACCTTGAGTGGTGGTCTGGACGCTAGTCATTCGGATGAGACGATAAACCGAGGTCCCGTGTTGCAATATGCACTTAGCACACGTAAAAGAACCCACGGAAACAAAAGGGTTGTCCCTGGCTAAATTCTGTAGAAAAATCCACTTCGATAGGAAAAACAAATAGAACAGCTCGCAGGAAAAAAAAACAAAAAAACAAAACAAAACCCAAAAAACGGGTGGCGCTGTAGTGTAGCGACGCGCTCTCCCTGGAGAGAACAGCCCGAATTTCACACAGAGAAATCTGTCGTGACAAAAAAAAAGAAAAAAAGAAAAAGAAAAGAAATACGAATAACAAAAGCAGAAAGGATGGGTGAATGAAGGAATGAACGAAGGAATAAGAAAGATAAAAGACAACAAAAGAAAAAGACTGATCAAGAAAATTAGAATGACGACGAGGACGATAACGCCAATGACGATGGTAGCGATACCAGTGACGCCAATGATTAAGGTGTGCCTCAGTGTGTGCTGGTCGACGTGTGCCTGATCAGAAAATATGTGACAATGATAATTACTGTGATATTAGCAGTAATACTAATAGTAGGCGACGATGATGACGACATCGAAGAAGCAGTGGTGTTGATGGTGGTTGTGAATTTTTTCTTCTTCTTTTTTTTTTTAAAGAAGAATATTTGTTATGTATGTTTGCTAGGGTTAGCACTACAAGAAGAAAAATAAAGCTTGCGGTTGTACAAAATGATGATGATGACAATGATGATGATGATGATGATGGTGATTACGACGAAACTAATTATGATTGCCGTTATTGTTCAGCCTTGCTCTTTTTGTCATTGCTTCGTTTTAAGAGCAATGCACACAAACCTTGTGAGATTACACTGATATTGATCATCATGTGATTGGTAGCACGTGCATGCACCCCCGCGCGCGCGCGAGTGCGCGTGTGTGTGGTTTTATCAACCCACTTTAATCCAGCGCCGCATTTTCACTGGGCCTGCCTGTGAGCAGTGAAACCGTCTGTGATGTTGATGTCAACAGTAAAAGTTCAGCAATTTGTTCTCAGTTAGTGGAGGTAGCCAAATACTAACCCCCCCCCCCCCACCACCACCACCACCCCCAGGGGACCCTTCCCCCACCCCACCCCTCCCCCCCACCCTCCTATCCCCACTCAAACCCCCCTCCGTCCACCAACATTGCTTTCGGACAATGAATGCACAGTGATAATATAGGTTTTGTTTGTGTGTTTGTTTTTCTGATGCGGTTGTGAATGTGTGGCGACTGACGTCATCTATCGCTCAACTGTCTTGGTCAAGATTCAATGTCTGTCTGTTTTTAGCACCAAGGAGGCTGCCCCCTTTGCCAGCCAGGTGAGGTGTTGACCAGTTGATTGGCTGACTGATTGACTGACTTTAAAAAAAAACAACTTTTTTTTTAAATTTTCAATTTTGATTACACACACACACACACACATATATATATATATATATATATATATGTATATATATATATATTTAACATAAGTACTTAAATACATAAACCAAATACATAAATAGGATAAGAAAGAGTACATGATAAATGAAACATAAGGTGCAGAAAGGCATGACGACGTACGTAATAGTGAAAATAGGTACTGCAACTCAAGTATATAAGTCATTTGAATATATCCTAAAAGAAAAACCACCACCAACAACAACAAAAAATAAACAAAAACAAAACAAAAACACCACCACCACCAACAACAACAACAACAAAACAAAAACAAACAAACAAAAAAAAACAAAACAAAACACCACCACCACCACCAACAACAACAAAAAATAAACAAAAACAAAACAAAAACACCACCACCACCAACAACAACAACAACAAAACAAAAACAAACAAACAAAAAAAAACCCAAAAACCAACCAACCAAACAAAAAAGCAAAACATACCATTACACCCGAAGTAAATCATTTCCATATAAGATTACACAATGCTAAATTTCTTCACCCAACAACAAAACATTTGAAACAAGCATCATGGAGATTTATATGTTTGAGTATCTTAACTGTTAATAAGCGTCTCATATATTGTTTCAAGCAAAGGTAAATATGGTAGCCATTTTGTCTTGAAACTGTGTATTTTACATGTGACCATTGCTTTTTATTCTTCTATTTTGTATCTTGAGGTGATATAATTTTGAAATGAGTGGATATCTGATAGGCATTTATTTCATTTACATATATATATATATATATATATATATATATATACATCTTCCCCAGGAGGATTATCAAATCCAGAACTTGGTCTGTACCTATATCCATATGGAAACCAAAAAGTATTATATGCTCGTCAAACTTCAAATTTGCACACATTGTACATTTTGTTTGGAGTAAATCTTCTAAATTTACCCCCCAAAAATGTTTAGAGCAATCGCATTGCCAGAAAATATGCTCAATACTATCTTTAGCCTCTAAGATTGACGGACTTATTGAATGACCAATCAAATGAGTGATTTATTTGGACGACTGACGGTTGGTTTTTTTGTTTTGTTTTGTTTTTTGTTGTGTTTTTTTTTTTTGGTTGTTTTCCCTGTTCCCTGTGTGACGTAGATCTAGTTTTGGATTTATTTATCTTGT
>JAAQRG010324546.1:0-15000 GCA_011634625.1 Babylonia areolata | reverse complement strand
CTTGGAGAAAGAAAGAAAATAAAAGAGAGAATGGAAGAAAAGGAAAAGGGAAACAAGAGAGGCAAGGCCTTCAAGACTCACTTGTGATACACTTTGAAAAAAAATGTAATCGTTAAAATGTGTTCTGTATTTGTTATTATGAAGCTTCGGGTTAGAAGAAAAAGTCCTAACGGCAGATTCGAACTCCACGTGTTCGGGTGTGAAGAAACTGTCTTACCCATTACACTATCGTGGCTCCTTAACTGCCGTTCAAAAATCCAATATTTAAATATGCTTTTTTAAAGGGCGATAAACCGATTGGTGTATTCGCGGTGAGAACGCTTTTTTTAAATCATATTATTCTGGTGTATCTTGAGCATTCAAAAAATCTTTAAGGGCAATTAAAAATTCTTTTAAAGTCCGCGGTATAGGATACGTGGCTATCGCCGCAATCACACTACAACATTTAGCTGTTTTCTCTGGATCTAGATAGATGTACAAGTTTCAGTTAGTTACACCAGGTTGACATGGTCGATTCAATTTCTCTTTTATGTTCATTCTAGTTTTATAGTTTTAAAGTTGATATGAAAATTGAGTATTTTGTTAAACTAATAACACGTAGAGCCAAGTACAAGTACTTCTAAACATCTTATGAAGTGAAAATGACTTCATTTTGAGAAAAGTCAAGACTGGAAATTTTTACGTTTCATCAATTCAAGGGTTTTAACTGACATGGTTTATTATTTCTAACAGTGAATTCCGACTCATTCTGTGGATATTTTTATGGCAGTTTGGGGCATAATCCAGTAAGTGATGAGGCGTTCACAAATCTTTCTCTGAATAAATATTTAACCGTCTCCTTCTCCAACTTTCCATCACATGTTATCGCGTATTGTCAATTGAATATAGGATTGAACGGGCAGGTCAACAACTTGAAACAAAATGGCGTCGTTCGCGTTTGCGAAGAATATGAGCACGCGCTTTGAATGTGTATAAATATGTGTACGCAATTGACTTTTGCCCATGACTTTCAGGGCTCAGCCAATAGATAGTCCACTCGTCGTATTGATTTTAGTATTTTCCGAAAAAGACCACTTGGGCGAATAAACATAGTGAAAGCCCGGTACACTGAGAGTAAAACACACAAGCTTTTTATGTATTGAGTATAATTTCAAAATGTAATGTTTAAGATGAGAGAGACCCGTTTAAAGCAAGTTAAGTCCCCTAGCATTAATTACAGATTATTTTCCCTTTTTTTACTATATGCACCAAAGCGTTTGCAAAATAAATAAAACTTCCATGCTTAGCAAAAGAAGTTCCTGTTTGAACAAAAAATGATAATTATGACTGCTCTTGTTGTTGTGTCAGAATATCAGATCAAAGTGCCAAGTTTAGAAAGAAAAACAACAACAAAAAACAGTAAATTCAGTTTGCATATATTTTGGCTTTTTTTTGTGCCCATCCCAGAGGTGCAATATTGTTTTAAACAAGATGACTGGAAGGAACTGAATTTTTTCCTATTTTCATGCCTAATTTGGTGTCAACTGACAAAGTATTTGCAGAGAAAATGGCAATGTTAAAGTTTACCACGGACACACACACACACACAACTGAACACCGGGTTAAAACATAGACTCACTTTCTTTACACAAGTAAGTCAAAAAGGAAACAAAGGTGGAGATGTAGCGACGCACTCATCCTGAGGAAAGGAACCTGGATTTCACACTGAGAACTGTTGTGACAACAGGTAACACAACACAACACAGCACAACACACACACACAAGAAACAACAATACAATACAATACAATGCCAAACTTGCCTCAAAGTAAATTCCTAAAGGATTATGCTTCTTTCTTCAGCTTTGAATACATTTTCCGATAAATTTTCAAGGGTGATCGCTTCGATAACCAACAATAATGTTGCCCTGTTTACACGAGTGATTAAGGATTTGGAGACTAAAACGAAGTCAAGACGACTCCGTTAAGATGGGCTGATTCTTCTCCAACTGTGTATCTTACATTAACACCAGAAACAACCTGGTGACCTTGAAAAGAACACTCTTTGGTGCAATGAACTGTTCAGAAGTAAAACTGGAGTTCAAGAGCCAATTGTATAGAATTTTGCTGAACACGTAAGTAAAACAAATACACTTGGAGAAAGAAGGACGAAAAGGGAAAAAGGAAACAAAGGTGGAGCTGTAGCGACTTCACATTGAGAAATGTCGTGACAAAAGATGACAGAACACAACACAGCACAACACACATACAAAACAACAACAACAACAAGAAAACAATACAACGCCAAACACGCTTTGATTTAAATTCCCAAATACCTTCTGTTTCTTTCTTCAGCTTTGGATAATTTTTCGATAAATACTTAAAGTTGATCACATCGATTACAAAAAAACAAACCAAAAAAAAAAAAAGAAAAAAAGAAAGAAAACAAAACAAAAAACAAAACAAAACAAAAAAATTCTGCGTTAATTGCATGAGTGATTAAAGATTCAGAGACTAAAAGGAAGTCAAGACGACTCCGTTAAAACGGGCTGGATCTTCTCCAACTGTACCTTAGGACTTCGGGGTTCACTTCCCTCCTGATGTCAGTTAGCTCTGATGTGATTATCATTTCAAAAACTACACTTCTTGCTTTTATATTATCTACATGCTTAAAGTTATAGCAGTCCAAGAGTTAGATTCTTTACTATATCGCCTCCAATAAGGATGTTTTGGAATACTTGATGCTTCAATTTTCGCTTCGACTTCTTCGAAAAAACTGGATTGTCAAAGTTTGGACCGGAGTTATCAGCTGATACTATCCGACGTACTGCAGTAACACCAAAATGATGTAATTTTCAATCGTGTCCCTAATTATTATTTCTGTTAAAATCAAAGTTATTGTTAAATATAACTGCTAAACCTCATGATCTACTGGTTTTTGTTTTGTTTTGTTTGTTTGTTTTGTTATGTTTTAAAAACAAAACAAAACACAGAATCATAGCCCATTTGGTTCGAATTTGACGCTCTCTTTTCGTTGTGAAATGGGCATCCCGATGGAAATACACTATTTATTCTCTGTATTTTAGTAATGTTTAAAGACATCCCTTCTTTTTGGATAACTGCCAAGACTTTGACAATAGAGGGAAGATATGGCAAAGCTGGCCAAATTTGATTTGGATGTTTTGAATACAACTCATACCCTCGTTTTGCACTTTTCAGACATGTCATGGTCATCATCATCCAAATGTACAGTATTAATCAGACAATCTAACAAATAGCATGCTGTGAAGAATGAAATGGAGGACAAAACAAATAACATACTTAACAAATTACATATTTCAATGTTGGTGCTTATATTATGTATTTTCAGTACAGCATTATTTCTTTATTTTGTGGAGTAGAGGCCTAGTATCTGCCAGAGAAGCGATAGAATCTGATGATGCAGGATCAAATCCCATACACGCAGAATTTCTCCCCCTCCACTGGACCATGTGGTGTGGTCGGGAAGCTAGTCGTTCAGATGAAATGATAAATAGTGGTCCCGTATTTAACGAGTCCTCAGCCCCCTAACAATACATTTCATCTATCAATCAATCCATTTATTATCTGAAAAAGAGTACAGAAATTTGCCTTCAGGCTCATCATGAAAATATAAACTAATTTTAAGAAATACTAATCATAGAATGAATTACGTCCATCATTGAATTAAACGCACTCTCTCGAACATTGTAGGACAGGGTTGGGGGAAAGGGAAGGAAGGACGTTGCACTTCAACATCAGACTATAATATCAACACATTATAATGCACACAATAAAATATGAATGTTCGGAATTCAAATATTTTAAATTGGTCGTCTTAACCTTAAGATTATAAATGATGTATAGTTATCTAGAATGACGGACTGGTGAGGGGAGATGAAAATGAACACACACACACACACACACACACACTCACACACACACACACAAACACACACACACACACCACACACACACACACACACACACACACACACACACACACACACACACACACACACACACACACACACACACACGAGCATATGAGCATACTGATATTGTTTTTCTAATTGATGTTTCTACGTCTAAACACCAGCAGCTGATGTCAACATTCTTTTCACCCCGTTTGTCCTTTCCTTTCCATTTTTGAATGCGATGCGGATAAAAGAAACATGCGAGAAACTTTCGTTAACCCAGAATAAGAAGTTTTAATCTAAAGGTTACACAAATGGTGACTAAAAAAACAACAACAAAAAAACCTTCAATTTTAGGAAACCACCCTGTACTGAGAGAGTGAGAGAGAGAGACAGAGAGAGAGGGGGGGGATGGTGGGGGGAGGGAGGGGGCGAACGGGGAATGAGAGGGAGGAATCGCAATCACATGCAACCTGACGCTTTACAATGTGCCTACACCGCGGTGCAGTATGTGGTACATTTCAGAAGAGCACAGCACAGCACAACAACACAAAGCAATACATTACAATACAATACAACGCCAAACACGTCTCAGATTAGATTCCCAAAGACTCCTGCTTCTTTCTTCAGTTTTGAATACTTTTTCGATAAATATTTAAGGGTGATCACTTTGATAACCAAAAATAATGTTTGCGTTCTTTACACGAGTTATAAAGGATTCGGTGACTAAAAAGAAGTCAAGACGACTCTGTTCAAATGGGCTGGTTCTTCTCCATCTGTATCTTAGGACATCATGGTTCATTTCCCTCCTGTTGTTAGTTAGTTAGCTCTGATGTAATTATCATTTCAAAAACTACATTTCTTGATTTTATATTGTTTACATGGTTATAGCTATAGCAGTCAAGATTTAGGTTCTTTACTATGTTCCAATCGCCTCCAATAAAGATGTTTGGAATACTTGATTCTTCAATTTTCGCTTGGATTTTCGCTTGGAAAAATCTGGTTCATCCCTGTTTGGGCCATAGAAATGAGCTAATACTATCCGACGTTCACTAGCACTTCTCTCTTTGTTTTTGTAATGTTGACATCCCTTCTTTTTGCAGAACTCACCAGACCCTGACAATGGAGGAAGATATGGCAAGGCTGGCCAATTTTGATTTCGAAGTTTTGAATACAACTGATGCTCTGTACCTTCGTTTTGCACTTTTCAGACCAGTTATGTTCACCATCATCATCAAAATGTACAGTATTATTCAGACCATCTAAACAAATAGCATACTGTGAAGAATGAAATGGAGGACAAAACAAATAACATACTTCAAAAAACGTACATGTTTCAATGTTGGTGCTTATCTTATGTATTTTTAGTTCAGCATTATTTCTTTATTTTGTGGAGTAAAGGCCTAGTGTTAACGTATCTGCCAGAGGAGTGATAGAATCGAAAGATGCAGGATCAAATCCCATACACGCAGAATTTCCCCCCTCCACTGGACCATGTAGTGTGGTCTGGAAGCTAGTCGTTCAGATGAAATGATAAATAGTGGTCCCGTATTTAGCGAGTCCTCAGCCGCCTGACAATACAAATAATCAATCAATCAATCAATCAATCAATCAATCAATCAATCAATCAATCAATCCATTTATTATCTGAAAAAGAGTACAGAAATTTTCCTTCAGGCTCATCACAAGGAAAATATAAACTATTTTTAAGAAATACTAATCTTAAAATGAATTATTTCCATCATTGAATTAAAAGCTCTCACACGAACATTGTAGGACAGGGTTGGGGGAAAGGGAAGGAAGGGCGTTGCACTTCAACATCAGACTACATTATCAACACATTATAATGCATACAATAAAATACGAAGGCTCGGAATGCAAATATTTTAAATTGGTCGCCTTTACCTTAAGATTATAAATGATGTATAGTTATCTAGAATGACGGACTGGTGAGGGGAGGGGGTATGAACCAGATGAAAAAGAAAACACACACACACACACACACACACACACACACACACACACACACACACACACACACACACAGGCATAGGACCACAAGTATGAGAACAAGCCACAATATAAGACGACTTCGTATAAACAAAATACAGATTTAAGCACTCTATCGATTGAATTACGGCACATGAAATTTAGATGTAAACCACAGGCATGCGAATAAAATCTAAATGTTTTAAGTAACAAGATATTCAAATCACAGTTATAGTGTACAATATTTGAATTTAATCATAGTCATGATGCTTATATAGTACAGCTGACCACAAAAGTGCTTTTTATGGCTGTAACACAGGTGACAAAATCAAATAGACAAAAAACAAATCCATGGAAACAAGGGAAGTGCAAAATTTGATTTATGTTCGAAAATAAACAATGACAAGAACGAATCAAAAAGTGTGCACAGTCCAACTCCTGCCTCTGTGCTCTGATGGACTCTCTGCACTCCACTGTTCTGAAAACATGCACCTGTTTTCTCAATTGTCAGTACATTCTAAGCAGTATCAGTTTCTTCTGTTTCACGCTTCTGCTCAAGTTCTTTGCAGCCTAATCCTTATGTGTCACCTTATGGTCTTTCAAATCAGCAGCCCGTTTAAAAAATTGACCACACACATCACAGGTAAAGGTGTTTTGATTAGTATGAACCTTTTTGTGTCTTGACAAGTTACCTGCTCGACTGAACACTTTACCACACACATCACAGGTAAAGGGCTTTTGATCAGTATGAACCTTCCTGTGTCTTGACAAGCTACTTCTTTGCCTAAACATTTTACCACACACATCGCAGGTAAAGGGCTTTTGATCAGTATGAATCATCTTATGTTCTTTGAAGCCTTCCGCTCGTGTAAAAGTCTTACTGCACACATCACAAGCAAATGGTTTTTGATCAGTATGAACCTTCCTGTGTCTTGACAAACTACTTCTTTGCCTAAACATTTTACCACACACATCGCAGGTAAAGGGCTTTTGATCAGTATGAATCATCTTATGTTCTTTGAAGCTTTCCGCTCGTGTAAAAGTCTTACTGCACACATCACAAGCAAATGGTTTTTGACCAGTATGAATCATCTTATGGACTTTTAAGTGTTTCCCGCCTGTGTGATGATCATCCGATGCTGGTTCTTCTTTTTCTTCATTCTCCTGTGATATAAAAGGTGACAATGGCGATGGTGATGAATGAAAAGGTGAGTATCAGTATCAGTATCAGTAGCTCAAGGAGGCGTCAATGCGTTCGGACAAAACCATATACGCTACACCACATCTGCCAAGCAGATGCCTGACCAGCAGCGTAACCCAACGCGCTTAGTCAGGCCTTGAGAAAAACAACAACAAACAAACAAAAAACAAACAAAAAACAAAAACAAAAACAAAAAACAACAAAAAACAACAACGGGGGAATAAATAATAGATAAGCTTGCATAAATAAATAAATAAATAATAATTACAATATAGAAAAAGGTAGTAGTAATAATATTAGTAATACTAATAAAATGATAATAATAAAGCATAAATAAATAAATAAATAAGACAACAATGGTGATAAATAAGCGGATAAATGTAAAACATGAAGACACACATTCACACATACACCCACACATGCATAACAGAAATGCACCAAACATGCAGTTTCACAGATATGAAAGCACAGTCAAATACATATAAACGTAAATGAGCTCCAACACACACACACACACACACACCACACATTACCCTGCACCTCCTCTACCTCCCTCCTCCACACACTCATTTCTAGTCTACTTATCACAGCTTCCACGGCACATACACACACAGAGATGAACACTTGTTCTACGTAGGGCTACAAAGTGTATTCCTGGACTTCACAACGTGGACTATAAGAAGAGGCTGAAAATTACTGGTGTCCCCAGCATGAGCTATAGAAGAATAAGAGGCGATTTAATTGAGATATACAAGTATGTCCATGGACTGTACAAGTGTGCCTCTCCTTTTGTTCTAAACCCGAATGGACCCCGGGGGTCACAGTTTCAAACTCAACAGTTCTGCAGCAAGAGTCTCCGACAAAACTTTTTCACGATCAGAGCAGTGGACACCTGGAACAACTTGGACGACAATGTGGTAAACGCAAAAACACTCAACAGCTTCAAAAATATGATAGACCATGTCTTCAATGACCACATGTTCTGCAGAGACCTTCGCCATCCGCTCCGAACCACCCAAGTCGTGCCCGTTGCCACCCACCACCCAGTTACAGACTTGGCTGAAGCTTAGATACAGTCAAAAGATCGTTTAGAATTAGCTCCACAGTTAGGAAACTTAGCTCTGGTCAATAGATCAGCAAAAGGCCTTGCGGCCTAAGTTTAAGCTGAAATAATATACTATACTATAGTAATACTTTTACGGCTTTGGTGATCTGTGTTTTTCTTTTTTCTCTTTTTTGTGTGTGCACACAATCGTAATATCTCAACTGCCCAAAACAAACCAGTTATATCAATGGAGGTGAGTGCTACAACGATGCTGAAAGGCCCACAGAATTCTAGCTTCACATCTCATTGCTACTGCTGAAGTACGAAGCAGGGGTACAAAGGGTAATCACATATTGAGAGAGAGTATGGGTGAAAGTAGATGAATTTTTTTTCCATCTTACCTCTTGAGCAGAGTTTGGTATAACCGTTGAAGACGACGAAGGATGTGAAAGTGGCAGCCACAACCCTGGTAGGAGAATCTTTTCGCATTGTCTGGTGAGGACAGGTTGGAGGATCGGTGTTGCAAATTACCGTATTGCACGTGCTTCACGAATTCTCCTTCCCACCCTTCCTCCCTTTGTCTCTCTCTCTCTCGTGTGTGTGTGTGTGTGTGTGTGTGTGTGTGTGTATGTGTGTGTGTGTGTGTGCGCGCGCGCACGCGCACGCACTCGTTTATCGTTATGCATTTATGGCTATTTGAGACACATTGTGAGACAGTCATTTAAAGAAAAAAATGGCATGCTTGTTTCTGTGTGTATGTTCATTAATTTTCAGTTTTCATTTACCTTTTTTGTTCGTTGATTTACCTGTCTGTCTATGTGACTGCCTGAATACATTCAAATAACAGAATAAGCGACCGACCTTTGCTGTATGGATTCATTACTGAAGAAACGAACAAAGAGATGAGCCACTGATTTGTATTTGTATTATTATTTATATTTCTCTTTTTTGTCACAACAGATTTCTCTGTGTGAAATTCGGGCTTCTCTCCCCAGGGAGAGCGCGTCGCTACACTGAGAGCGTCACCCATTTTTAAAATATTTTTCCTGCGTGCAGTTTTATTTGTTTTTCCTATCGAAGTGGATTTGTCTACAGAATTTTGCCAGGAGCAGTCCTTTTGTTGCCTTGGGTTCTTTTACGTGTACTAAGTGCATGCTGCACATGGGACCTCGGTTTATCGTCTCTCCTGAATGACTATCGTCCAGACCAGCACTCAAGTGGAGGGGGAGAAAATATCGGCGGCTGAGCCGTGATTCGAACCAGCGCGCTCAGATTCTCTCGTTTCCTAGGCGGACGCGTTACCTCTAGGCCATCACTCCACTCAATCAATCAATCAAAGAAGTCGGTAATGACCAGTCCAGTCAGTAGTAAGCAGTATGGGAAGGTGAACGTCCACGAATGACTTGATCACTTTTGCAAATCAATCATTATCGTCAGTTATCAAGCAATCAATTAGTCAGTCAGTCAGTCAGTCACACACTTAATTAATCGGTCAGTCAGTTATTCAATCAGTTGTCAATCTGATTACAGTCAGTTCATTAATTGGTCATTAAGTCAGTCAGTCAGTCAGTCAGTGAGCCCGATAGGCAGTCAAGCAGCCAATCAAAATTCAGCAGCAACCTCAACCTGGCCAAACTTGGAGGGGTGGAGCGACAATCCAAGGGAGATAAAAAAAAAAAAAAAAAGCTCAGAAACAGTTCCCGTCTCCGCAGTTGTTTCCCTCTGATGAGTCGGAAACTTCACTTCAATTGGGCTTTATCTATTTGTTTGTTTGGATATTTGTTGTTTGTTTATTTATTTATTCATCATATTATTTGATACCTTTTTGTGCCTTTACTTTCTGTCACATTTTACTTTACAATACTTTATAGTACTTTACTATTATATTTTATATAAATTGCATTTCTTCCAGCTTTTGTCTTCAACAAGATGATGAGTCACTGGACCTTTCACGTTCCACGACCACTGAAATATGAAGGTGACTGTGAAATAATGAATAAACGAGAGAGAGAGAGAGAGAGACAGACAGACAGACAGACAGACAGAGAGGGAGAGAGAGGGTGAGAGAGGGAGAGAGAGAGTGAGCGAGAGGGGGAGAGAGAAAGTGAGGGAGAGAGAGAGAGGGAGAGAGAGGGGGAGAGAGAGAGAGGGTGAGAGAGAATGAGCGAGAGAGAGGGAGAGAGAGGGGGATCGTGAGAGAGAAAGTGAGGGAGAGAGGGTGAGAGAGAATGAGAGAGAGAGAGAGGGGAGAGAGAGAGAGAGGGTGAGAGAGAATGAGCGAGAGTGAGAGGGGAGAGAGAGAGAGGGTGAGAGAGAGAGAGAGAGAGCGAGCTTCTAGTGGTAAAACTGACATTAATCTAATCTACAGCTCTTAAGTCATAGGAGTGCAAACATCAGTTGCCGTGTCAAGTGTGCTAAACGGAAGAAAACAAACAAAACAGTTTAGTAATACGCAGCAAATATAGTCAATAAAACATTTCAAAACCCACGCCAGGAAATCCGTACACGGGCACAAGCACGCGCATGACTTTCATTTCCAACTGCACTGGCAGTTCAATCATCAGCCTCCACCCCAAACACTGTCATAAGTTATGGAGACAGCGTGTGTGAGGGAGTTAGTGGGCACGTGCGCGTGCAAGCATGCTTAGTCCGTGTGCATGTGCTCGTATGTGCGCGTTCGCGTCTGAACAAGTCAAAAGAGGACGAAACACACACACAACACACACACACACACACACACACACACACACCCAACAAAACAAACAAACAAACAAAAAAAACCCAACAACAACAACACATCAGTAATACATTGATATAGCATTTCTTTAAAAAGAATGTGAAGACATCCGTCACATAATTTATCCGTATTGTCTCAAGAAATATTTATTTATTTACTTATTTGTTTATGTATTTATTAAGATGTTTTACTATAGCGCATATTCTTGAAGCTCTATGCATTTTACAACATCATGTCATTGCCAACATTGTCTGTTGCATGTTTCCATGACACTTTTCATTTCTCTTTTCCTGTCCATTTGCAGGTAACCCTTTATAATGACCACAGCAGAAAGATGTTGATGAATGAATGCAAGATTTGTGGAATGGATGGGTGAATGATGGGGAATTAAAAAATTGTTGAAAAAAAAGAAAAAAAGGACGATAGGTTCATATTTGATTAACTTATTTATCTTTACTATTATTATTATCATTATTATTATTTAATCGTCAAATTCACCTTGCTGTAATTATTTGCGATATTTACTCGTGAACACTGTACACTGGGATTGTGAATATGTTCAACATTTGTTTTCAACAAAAATGCATGTGATATTGTACCTCATCATCATCATCATCATCATGGCCTGGCTTCGCTGACGAAGATCTAGGAAGGGCGTTGTCCACGTCTGATGCAGGCACGCTCATGGCTGACAAGGCCAATGCGGGAAAAGCAGAGTCGGCCGCAGCAGTTGCAAGGGAAAGTCTGGTCTGGGTTTGCAGCTGCAGTGTCGTGGTTCTTCCTCCTTCTGCGTTTGTCCTCAAGGCTGGCCCTGCGGTTGTTTTCGAAGGAGGAGACAGCTTGGTGGATGGTGCGTCGCCAGGTCTCTCGATCAGCGGCTACTGCGGACCACTGGCGATGGTCAATGTGACAGGCACCGAGAGCTTTCTTCAATGAGTCTTTGTATCTCTTCTTGGGTGCTCCTCTGTCACGGTGGCCAGTGGACAGTTCGCCATACAGCGCGATCTTGGGCAGGCGGTGGTCCTCCATCCTGGACACGTGCCCTGCCCAACGTAGCTTGGTCTTTAGCAGCACTGCCTCGATGCTGATAGTCTTTGCCTGCTCCAGGACCTCGACATTTGTGATGTAGTCACTCCAATATTGTACCACCAGCAGTTCATTTTACACGGGAATCAATGTGTGAAGATATAATCATGGCTAAAGCGCTCTGGAAATCCTTAACTGCTTGCTCTTGAAAAAAAAGAAAAAAAAAAAGAAGAAAGCTGAGATTGTTTGGAAAGGCCTATCACTCTTTGCGAACCACTTTGCACCCTACCACACACACACACACACACACACACACACACACACACACACACACACACACACACACACAGAGTTTTTAACTCTCTCCATACGAACGGCGAAAGAGACGACGTTAACAGCCTTTCATCCCAATTACCATCATCAAAATATTGCAAGAGGTGAATGTTGACAAAGAATACCACAATTCTGACGACGGAAGCTAAAGGTTGGGTCATTCAGACACCCACTGGACATCCGAGGGGTCTGTGTAGAGGAGAAGAGAGGACTGGCCGTACTGAGTGAGTTAAATCCAAGTTGGGCGCATGACACAGCAGTGTCAAAATATCTTTCACTATTGCTTGTGAGGAAGCAGAGACAGAAGCAATAACCGTATTTGCTGAGTAGCTGCAGCAGTATCAGTCATAACATTACAAGAAGTGTTTTCAAAAGATATTGAAATAAGTGGAGTGTTGGCCAAGAGGCAACGCATCCACATAAGAAGCGAGAGAATCTGAGCGCACTGATTTGCATTACACCGGCAGTCGTCAGTATTTTCTTCCCCTCCACCAGACCTTGCGTGGTGGTCTGCACGCTAGTCATTCGGATTAGACGATAAACCGACTGAGGTCCCGTGTGCGCGTGCAGCATGCATTTAGCGCACGTAAAAGAACCCACGGCAACAAAAGGGTTGTCCCTGGCAAAATTCAGTAGAAAAATCTACTTCGATAGGAAAACAAATAAAATCGCAGGCAGAGGGAGAGAGAGAGAGAGAGAGAGAGAGAGAGAGAGAGAGAGAGAGACAGAGAGAGAGAGAGAGAGAGAGAGAGAGAGAGAGAGAAAGAAAGAAGAAAAAAAAGGGTGGCGCTCTCAGAGTGGCAACGCGCTCTCCCTGGGAAGAGCAGTCCGAATTTCACACAGAGAAATCTGTTGTGACAAAAAGAGTAATACAAATACAAATACAATAACACATCATTTACAAACCAGATTTTTTTGGGTAGGGAAATCACATGTTTATTCCAAGCAATTTCGCTCTACACCTTCCCTCATCCAATGTACACGAGTTTTTGAAAAAAACCCAAAACAAATCGGTGAATGCTATCAAGCCATTGGCGCACTGAAAAAGAACCCATGGCAACGAGAGTGTTGTCCTCTGGCGAAATTACGTAAAATGAAATCCACTTTCATAGGTACACAAATATGTAAGCATGCACTCAAGGCCTGACTAAGCGCGTTGGGTTATGCTGCTGGTCAGGCATCTGCTCAACAGATGTGGTGTAGCGTGTATGGATTTGTCCGAACGCAGTGACGCCTCCTTGAGAAACTGAAACTGAAACTGACAATTTCTACGACGTTCGCATAATGATTAAAAAAAAAAGCATTTGAGAATTAATTTGAATAATCCGCGTTTAAAGCGGTATACTTGTGTAAGCTTACAAACACCTCTCTCAAAATCAGTTTGCTTACAACTGATTCACCTGGAGTTCCTCGCAAGTAGAGTCATTAATTACTTCATACAATTAAATTCCACACCAAACATTACAAAGAAAGTTGATTAAACTGCATTTAAAGCGGAGTACGTGTGTAAGCTTACAAACACCTCTCGTAAAATCAGTCTGGTTACAATTGATTCACCTGAAGTTCGTCACAAGTACAGTCAATTACTTCATACAACTTGAATTCCACACCCAACATTATAAAGAAATTTGATTAAACTGCATTTAAAGCGGTATACCTGTGTAGGCTTTCCTCTCCCAAAATCAGTTTGCTTACAATTGATTCACCTGGATTTTGTTTTCGTAAGTAGAGTCATCTATCAGTTCATACAGTTTCAAAGTCCACACCACACTCAAAGCAATCTTAGTTTTAAAATGATTACATAAAACAAAACTCTGGTTGTAAAAGGCCCACAGAGACTTTAGGATAACCCGTGACCACATGAGCAGTGGATAAACCAAAATTCCGAGAAATAAAAAAGAAAAGATCAAGACAAAACAATATGCGACAGACACAAGCGAGACAATAATGCACAGAACGACTGAAAAAAACCCAGAACTGACTGTGAATGATAAAAACTGTGTGAATCTAGCTAAGGCAGCACAAGATAAACTGCAGGAAAGTGCCACAGATCACGAAAATGAGTCAGATAAAATGTCTGCCCTTGCAGCGTATTAAACACTAAATGACAGTCATCAAGTGAAAAGGCTAAAAAACGAACACAGCCTACTTCAACACAGCTTCCGAATCTTAACTGACAGTCATCATGTCAAAGGATAAAAAGGCGATCTCATACAGCCTAGTTCAGCAACACAGCTTTCACTTCGTGTTTCGTTGAAGATGGGCGAGTCGAAGAACCCAATCATCAAGGCCATCAGAACCGTGAAGAACCCCAGTCATAAAAGGTAATGAGATTAAAAAAAATAAAAAAGAAAAAAAAAGAAAAGGCGAACACACACAGCTTTCTTCAGCAACACAGCTTCCAACTTATGTTTCCGCTGAAGATGGGTCAGTCGAAGAACCCAATCATCCAGGCCATCAGAACCGCGAACAACAACAGTCATAGAAGTCAATGAGATAAAAGAAGAAAAAAAAGAAGACTAAACACACACAGTATTCTTCAGCAACACAGCGTCCACTTCATGATTCGTTGAAGATGGATTAGTCGAAGAAACCAATCATCCAGGCCATCAAATCGGTGAAGAACACCAGTCATAAAAAAAGAAAAAAAGAGACTAACACACACAGCCTACTCAGCAACACAGCTTCCAACTCCTCTTTCCCCTGAAGATGGTCAGTCGAAGAACCCGATGAACCAGGCCATCAGAAGACTGCAGA
>JAAQRG010324535.1:0-17704 GCA_011634625.1 Babylonia areolata | reverse complement strand
GTGGCTTTTTTTTTTTTTTTTTTTTTTGCTTGGCTCCAAGCCTCATTTAATTTAGAACATTGTGCTCATCGTCTTACGCCCTGGTCCTTGCGGGTTCAGTGTTTGTTTGTTTAATTTTTGTTGTTTGTTTTTTGTTCTCTATGATAGCCTTCAGCATCAGTATTGTTGTATATATATATATATATGGCTTAGCCGACAAGAGAATTGCTTTCGCCCGGTTGCTTTGCTGTTGATGAATCCATGTCCTATTTGATTTTAAATCATGAAAATAAAGGAGGGAGGTGGCAGAATGGTTAAGACGCTCATCTCAGTGTTTGTGGGGGTCTGGGTTCGAATCCTGCTCTCGCCCTATCTCCCAAGTTTGACTGGAAAACTGAACAGAGGGTCTAGTCGTTGGGATGACACGATAAACCGAGGTCCTGTGTACAGTGCGCACTTCGAACTCTGAAAAAAAAACAAGAACAAAAACCCCTGGCAACGAGAGTGTTGTCCTCTGGAAACATTCTGTAGATCTACTCTGATAGGTACACAAATATATATGTATGCACTCAAGGCCTGACAAGCGCGTTGGGCCATGCTGCTGGTCAGGCATTTGACTCGCAGATATGGTGTGGCGTATACGGGTTTGTCCGAACGCAGTGACGCCACCTTGTGAAACTGAAACTAGAACTGAATAAAATGTATGTTCTATTCGATGTTAAATCGTTGAAGGAGAACCTGCTTCTGGGGACACGTGTGTGTGTGTGTGTGTGTGTGTGTGTGTGTGTGTGTGTGTGTGTGTGTCTGTGTCTGTGTCTGTGTCTGTGTCTTTGTGTTTTTTTGTTTGTTTTTTTCCTGAAGAATCTTTCATTCATATCATCGCCATTGCCTTCACAGAGGCTATTGTGAAGTGGTAGCTTAGTGGTAATGCATTACGTCCGACTAAGAAGAGTGTGTGCATGGGTTTGATTCTCATATACGAACAGGAATTTTATCCCCCTCCATCCCCCACAACCCCCGCACCCCCACTCCCCCGACACCAGCAGTAGCAGAACTCCACACAGATAAATACAGTGTGTCAAAAAGTAATGCAACGCAAAGCAATGCAATTCAGTGCAACGCAAAGGCAACTGAATGGGATGCAAAGCGATTCCAGAGAATACAAGGTGATGGCGTACGATACGATGCGATCAGATCCGATCCCATGCCATGCCATGCCATGCGATGCGATGCGATGCGATAAGGTAAAGTAAAGTCAGGTAAGGTGAGATGAGATGAGATGAGGTGGGATGGGATGAGATTGGATGAAATGATATGACAATAAATTAGATGGAATGAGATTGGATAGGGTGGGATGGGATGAGATGAGACGAGATAGGGTGGGATAGGGTGGGATGAGATTGGATTAGATAGATGAGATGGGGTGGGATGGGATGGGAGGGGTGGGGTGGGGTGGGATGGGATGGGATGGGATGAGGTGGGATGAGATGAGGTGGGATGGGATTGGATGAGATGGGATGAGATGGGATGAGATGAGGTGGGATGGGGTGGGATGAGATGGGATGAGATGAGGTGGGATGAGATGAGGTGGGATGGGATGAGATGGGATGAGATTAGGTGGGATGGGGTGGGATGAGATGAGGTGGGATGGTGTGGGGTGGGATAGGATGGGATGGGATGGGGTGGGATAGGATGGGGTGGGCAAACACAGGGCTGGTGCTCTTGAGGCACTTCCTGAGCAGCACGTGGGGATTATACGTGTGTAAGGCATCTGCTCCTGTTTGTCTTGTTTGTTTGGGGGGGTTGGGGGGGGGGGGTTTGGGTTTTTTTTAGCAGATGTGGTGTAGCGCATATGGTTCAGTCCGCACGCTTTGACGCCTCCGCGAAAGGGAAACCGTGTTAATGGTTTGTATAAGGAAACTGATGCCCTTGGCCGCTCTCACTGGAGGATGCTGTGCTCTAGTGGTATTATAAAGACATTTGAAAACAAGAGAACATCTGGCCATTAAGGAGAAGCGAAGCGGGGCTCAACTTCTGGAGACGTTTTCCCTTGCAACACCTGTGGGAAGTGCTGCACATCCAGAATCGGCCTCTTCTCCCATATGAGGACACACCGACAGATAAGTCTGCCTGCCTACTCATCCGTCGGACCGACGGGATACTCCATCATCATGCACAACAAACAAATAAGAGTTGTGCCGAATACGGCAGTGGTTATCAAAAAACTCAGAATAGGGATTGTTGAGGATCTGACTGATTAGTGAGTTTGCCTAAAAAGCATCTTTGCAGATATTTCTAGGGACTTTGGTCTTTGGGTGATCGTGATTGTGATTGTGTCCAGAATTTCTAAAAAGATAACCTAGGAGGTTTGGTTGGTGCCAGCTTTGAAAATATAGGCTGGTAAAGTGATCCAGTACCATTTAACCTGCTCTCGGTGTAGTGGAGTGATGGCCTAGAGGTAACGCGTCCCGCCTAGGAAGCGAGAGAATCTGAACGCGCTGGTTTGAATCACGGCTCAGCTGCCGGCCGATTTTTTCTCCCCTTCCACTAGACCTTGAGTGGTGATCTGAACGCTAGTCAATCGGATTAGAAGATGAACCGAGGTCCCGTGTGCAGCATGCACTTAGCGCACGTAAAAGAAGCCACGGCAACAAAAAAGGTTGTTCTGAAGAAAAATCCACTTCGATAGGAAAAACAAATAAAAAAAACTTACATGCAGGAAACAATACACACACAAAAAAAATGGGTGGCGCTGTAGTGTCACGACGCGCTCTCCCTGGGGAGAGCAGCCCGAATTTCACACAGAGATATATGTTGTGATAAAAAGAGAAATACAATACAATACAATACAATACAATACAATTATCAGAAAGGGCAAAACATTGTTGCAAACGTTATGTTTTATAGATATCTTCCCTTCGCCATTACTTTTGTTGTTTTGTTTTTTTCATTAGACTTTGTCAGTTGTCAGAATAGAACAGTACCACAGTTACCTATCTATAGTCTTGTTTTTTCCCTTTTACTTTCTTGTGTGAGCATGAGAAGAAATTTTTTATGCTGTCTGTAAAATCGTTATTGTCTATTTGCTGTTGTTGTGGGTTTGTTTGTTTTTTTATCAATTTCAGCGAAATCACCTTGAAATGTAACCATTTAGTCCTGATGAAACGAGTACTAATTATAATCATCATCATCATCATTATTATCATTATCATTATTGTTATTATTTATTTATTTATTTATTTTTGCGCTGAATCTTGTGCAGAGACCAATCAAAGCGCTTTCACACCAGTCATTCGAACGCTTGCATTAACTTGAGAAACTGAAGACAAAAGATGAGACAGCTATATATACCAGCTTCTCAAATTTCCAATGAGATCACCTTTGATTTTCAACCTGTCAGTGCTCGGCCCTTTTGTTTGTGGGTGACGTGTCCAGATGGAGCCACAGATCAAACGCTGCAGCCGTGACCTGACCTTCAACCTGATGCAGAAGGCCAAGGACGGCCACAAGGTCAACGTCAAGGAGTAAGTCTGGACCCGGCCCCAGATGACTGCTGACACACGCAGGACTACGTTTGAAGGGAAATAATTTATCGGGTTTATTTTGTGTGTAATTGTGATAACTTTCAACAGTAAATTTGGATGAACTTCTACACGAATCTTAAGGGGGGTGGGTGGAGGGGGGTTGGGGGGTTCAACAAGAATTTTAAGGGAGATTTAATAGTTGTTGTGTTGTGTTGTTTTGTTTTGTTGGTGGTGGTGGGTTTTTTTTTTGGGGGGGTTATGGGGGAAGGGGACAGGCACAACATGACAGGCATTTTGCGGGGAAATTCAACAGGTACGTATACAACAGGTATTTCGGGGGGGGGGGGTGGAGTGGGGGAGGGGAAGGAACAAGTATTTTGGGATTGAAATCCACACCGCTTCATCAAAGCAGATACTGACGGTATATTTTATATTTTACAACAGATATTTCGGAGTAAATGGAGCCAAGTATTTTTGGTGGAAAATCCACACGGCTAACAGTAGCTACTGACGACCCACAACAGGTGTTTTAGGGGAGGAAACTGAACGGAGTGATGGCCTAGAGGTAACGCATCCCGCTTTGGAAGCGAGAGAATCTGAGCGCGCTGGTTCCGTCGAATCACGGCTCAGCCGCCGATACTTTCTCCCCTTCCACTAGACTTTGAGTGGTGGTCTGGACGCTAGTTATTCGGATGAGACGATAAACCGAGGTCCCGCGTGCTAGCATGCACTTAGCGCACGTAAAAGAACCCACGGCAACAAAAGGGTTGTTTTTGCCAAAATTCTGCAGAGAAATCCACTTCGATAGGAAAAACAAATAAAACTGCACGCAGGGGAAAAAAAAAGGTGGCGCTCTCAGTGTAGCGACGCTCTCTCCCTGGGGAGAGCAGCCTGAATTTCACATAGAGAAATCTGTTGTGATAATTTTTTTTTTTTTAAACTACGAAATACGAATATCATGGAGGGAGTCCAATCTGCGACAGCAGTATTAGGAGTTCGGGGCGGGGGGGCAGGGGGGGGGGGGCGGGGGATGGAGGGGGGTAAAGGAATGGAACGAGTGTATTGGGAGGGAAATCCACGCCGATTAATCAATCAATCAATCAGTTATCGATGATCCCCAACAGGTATTTCGGGGCCTACACGCTGGATGTGATCGCCAGCACGGCCTTTGGACTGCAGGTGGATTCCCAGAAGGACCTGACGGAGCCGTTCCTCGTCAATGTCAAGGCCATGTTGGGGGGCGTGAGAACGTTCCACTTCTTTAACGCTTTGCTGGGTGAGTAAGTACGTACGTGTGTGTGTGTCTGTGTGTGTGTGTGTCTGTCGGGTGGTGGGGTATGTGAGGAAATGGGGTTCACGTGTGTGCGTGTGTGTCTGTCTGTGTCTGTGTATATGTATATGTGTGTCTGCCTGTCTGTCTCTGTGTTTGTGTTGTGTGTATGTGTGTGCGTGTGTGTGTGTGTGTGTGTGTGTGTGTGTGTGTGTGTGTGTGTGTGTGTGTGTGTAATGTGAAGCTCTTTAATCAACGACCTTTTTGACAAAAGCGAAAGCGAAACTGAAATGTGGAAACTTATTTTAAAAAAAAATAAATAAATAAATAAAATTAATAAATAAAACTCTGTGTGTGTGTGTGTGTGCGTGTGTGTGTGTGTGTGCGTGTATGTGTGTGTGTGTGTGTGTCTGTCTGTGTGTGTGTCTGTGTCTGTGTGTGTGTGTCTGTGTGTGTGTGTGTGTGTGTCTGTGTGTGTGTGTGTCTGTGTGTGTCTGTGTCTGTGTGTGTATGTCTGTGTGTATGTGTCTGTGTGTGTGTGTGTGTGTGTGTGTGTGTGTGTGTGTGTGTGTGTGTGTTTCCCAGCCGTGCTGCCGTTCCTGGCGCCAGCAGTGAGGTGGCTGCGGAGCTTCTCCAAGCCCGCGGCCTTCTACACTGACAGCATCCGCAGCATGGTCCAGCAGCGGAAAGGCAGAGATGGGAACGACAGATCGGTATGACGTCAAGCTGGTTTTGTCTGTCTGCTTGTTTGTCCTGTCTGTCTGTCTGTCTGTCTGTCTGTCTGTCTCATTTTGTCTGTCTGTCTATATGTATGTGGAGTGATGGCCTAGAGGTAACGCGTCCGCCTAGGAAGCGAGAGAATCTGAGCGTGCTGGTTCGAATCATGGCTCAGCCGCCGATATTTTCTTTCCTTCCATGACTAGACTTTCAGTGGTGGTCTGGACGCTAGTCATTCGAATGAGACGATAAACCGAAGTCCCGTGTGCAGCATGGCACTTAGCGCACGTGAAAGAACTCACGGCAACAAAAGGGTTGTTCCTGGCAAAATTCTGTAGAAGAATCCACTTCGATAGGAAAAAAAACAAATAAAACTGCACGCAGGAAAAAAAAAATGGGTGGCGCAGTCGTGTAGCGACGCGCTCTCCTTGGGAAGAGCAGCCCAAATTTCACACAGAGAAATCTGTTGTGATAAAAAGAAATACAAATACAAATAAGCCAGAGGGAGGAGGAGGTTAGTAAAGGTTAGGATTAAAGGTCCCCTCCCCCCCCCCCCCAGCAACATTTTTTTCAGCGCATAGAAAGGCGGGGCCCAGTCCTCTCCTGCCTAGCTTGGCTCCTTCCCCAGACTCGAACTCAGCTAACCCATTGGCATCCCCGAGAGCACTAGGCCCCGCCTGAATACACCTGAACATCAGTTCAGTGCCCTGAAGGCCTCAAAAAAAAAAAAAAAAAAAAAAAAAGAAGCTTTGGCACCTTTTATCTGTTAACGTTCTTTTTGGGTTGGGTTTTTTTTCAGACACCTGTGGATTTTCTGCAGTTGCTGGTCAATGCTGAGGATACTGAGAATACTATAGAGTCTCACAAACGTAAGTGTGTGTGTGTGTGTGTGTGTGTGTGTGTGTGTGTGTGTGTGTGTGTGTGTGTGTGTGTGTGTGTGTGTTGTTGTTATTGTTGTGTGGTGTGTGTGTTTTTGTGTGTGTGTGGTGGGGGGGGGGTGTATGCATGTACGCATGCACACGTCTTTGCAGGGGTGGGGGTGCGGGCTGGGTTGTTCTACACAATACATGCACAACTGAAAGTGCTAAATGACTTTCACACAAGAAAAATATTGTAATTTTGATTTCATCCTCATCATCATCATCGTCGTCGTCGTCAGCGCCATCACCATCATCACCATTCTCATCCCCCACCTCCTCCTCCTCTTCCTCACTAGCACCACACCACACTAACACCACACCACACTAACACCACACCACACCACACCACGCCACACCACACTAACACCACACCACACTAACACCACACCACACCACACTAACACAACACCACATCACACTAACACCACACCACACTAACATCACACCACACCACACTAACACCACATCACACTAACACCACACTAACACCACACCACACTAACATCACACCACACCACACTAACACCACACCACACTAACACCACACTAACACCACACCACACTAACACCACACCACACCACACTAACATCACACCACACCACACTAACACCACACTAACACCACACCACACTAACATCACACCACACCACACTAACACCACACCACACCACAGGCCTGACACTGGAGGAGGTGGAGAGCCAGATGATCCTCTTCTTCGTTGCCGGGTACGAGACCACGGGCTCCACCCTGCAGTACCTGGCCTACAGCCTGGCCATGCACCCGGACATCCAGGAACGGGTGGTGGCGGAGATTCAGCAGGAGCTGGGAGAGGTCAGTGAGTCACCCAGTGAGGCGAGGAGGGAGTGGTGGTGCTGACAGGGCAAGACAAGATATGGTATGGGGTTCGAATTTCGGTAACGGCTCCGGGTGGATTTTTTTTTTTCGATTTCTCAGGTCAACATATTGATTGGTTGATTGATATGGATACAGGCTATTTGAGGAAGTGTCTGGGTTTGTACCTATGTACCTTTTATTTATTATTTACCTGTGTGCTAGCTGAATGGGTAGCGGAAGCTGCATTGAAGATGTGTACCATTGATAATGGAGAGAGTTACCACTCTTTACTATTTGTCAATGGGTTGTGGGAGGTTGTGATGTTGGCAGGAAATTCCAACGCACGACGTTGTGTGTCCAAGTTGAAATAAAAGCAAAAAAGCTGTGAATATATCTATATAGTGATTAGCTGTTGTTTTTGAAGAACCATAGAGCTTTATTCTGCCTGAGTGAACCCTCCCACCCCCCAAGCCCCCTCGCCACAGCAACACCTGAACTTCACCAGCAGACGAGTGCATGGGAGCAGACATTGTGTGCATGTGGGACTAAGCGGGTGAGCACGGGCAAGCGTTTCTGTGTGTGTGTGTGTGTGTGTGTGTGTGTGTGTGTGTGTGTGTGTGTGATCGGAAGTGATTTTTAAATATTTTCTTGTTTTCCTTGGATTTCATGTATCTTAATGTTAATGTACTAATTTTATTGGCGTGACATATGTTATGTGCATGCATACGTGCCTACATCCATGTGTATGTGTGTGTGTGAGTCTGTGTGTGTGTGTGTGTGTGTGTGTGTGTGTGTGTGTGTGTTATATATACGATTTATTCGCTTGATGTTTTTATTTTTGTTTTGTTGTACAATAGCTTATGGTCTTATAGTGTGTGTGTGTGTGTGTGTGTGTGTGTGTGTGTGTGTGTGTGTGTGTGTGTGTGTGCATGTGTGTGTGTGTGTGTTTGTGTGTGTGTGTGCGTGCGTGCGCGCATGTCATTTTTAGTAATATATACCCTTTTTGTTGTTGGATGTTTTCATTTGTAAATGTTGTTGTGCAATACCCCATTGTCTTAACATGAGTGTGTGTGTGTGCTGAGGGGAAAGGGGGGGGGGGTTAGTCTCTCGTCAGCTATTGGGAATTCTTATTTGACTAGTTTTAATCTCTTATGTTGATGATTCTATGCTAGAGTTTACAACGAGCCTGTGATTGCACAACTTAATTTCCATGTGGATTAAGAAAGTGTTTTTGATTGACTGATTGATTGAGTTGCATGGCGTTGTGATGTCGGTAGGAAACACCAACCTACGACAATGTGTCCAAGCTGAAATACATGGACCACGCCATCCATGAAACTCTGAGGCTGTACCCGCCTGTCTCTCAGTGAGAGCAGTTTCACTTCCATCTCTCTGTCTCTTCCTGTCTCTCTTTCCTGTCTGTCTGTTTCTCTGTCTGTCTGTCTCTCTCTCTCTCTCTCTTTGTCTCTGTCTGTCTCTCTCTGTGAATGTGTGTGTGTGTGTGTGTGTGACTGAGAGAGAGAGCGTGTGTATGCGTGTGTGCATTTGATATGCTGTGCAATATGTGTGTGAGCGAGAGAGAGAAATAGAGTGTGTGTGCGTGTGTGCGTGTGTGTGTGTGTGTGTGTGTGTGTGTGTGTGTGTGTGTGTGTGTGTGTGTGTGTGTGTGTGTGTGTGTGCATTTGATATGCTGTGCAATATGTGTGTGTGTGTGTGTGTGTGTGTGTGTGTGTGTGTGTGTGTGTGCATTTGATATGCTGTGCAATATGTGTGTGTGTGTGTGTGTGTGTGTGTGTGATGAGTGAGAATGTGTGTGTGTTGTGTGTGTTTGCTGTATGTGTTATTTCTCAACCCTAATGCGAAGCAATGTTAAAAAAAGATAATACTAAATTTATGTATATAAATGACGTTCACATTGTTGAACTGAAAACATATAGTAGTAGAACTCTGCATTTTTGATACCGGCTACACAAACAAACAAACAATTCCCTGTTTAATACCAGCTATTAAAAAAAAAAAAATAAAAAATAAAAAAGCAAATAGCTTACCAAACTATGATCTGGTGTCTGCTTTATTGCAGTGAGGAAACCAGCACTCCAGTAACATTACCATATTTTGTATTTTGTATTTGTATTTCTTTTTATCACAACAGATTCCTCTGCGTGAAATTCGGGCTGCTCTCCCCCAGGAAGAGCGCGTCGCTACACTACAGAGCCACCTTTTATTTTCTTATATATTTTTTTCCTGCGTGCAGTTTTATTTGGTTTTCCTATCGAAGTGGATTCTTCTACAGAATTTTGCCAGGAACAACCCTTATTGTTGCCGTGGGTTCGTTTACGTGCGCTAAATGCATGCTAGCACACACAGGACATCGGTTTATCGTCTCATCCGAATGACTAGCGTCCAGACCACCACTCAAGGTCTAGTGGAGGGGGGGGGGAGAAAATATCGGCGGCTGAGCCGTGATTCGAACCAGCGCGCTCAAATTCTCTCGCTTCCTAGGCGGACGCGTTACTTCTAGGCCATCACTCCACAGGGGGTAGGGGGAGGGAGGGGGGGGGGATGTGGCAGATTTATCAAGATGCTCAAATACCTATACAGTGTCCGTGAGGGTCTGAGTTCGGTTCCCGCTCTCTCCCTTTCCCCCCACGTTTGACTTAAATAAAATAAAATTTAAAAAATCAAACTGAGCGTCTATCGTCTGATTGGGATGAGACGATGAACCCGCGAGGTCCTGTGCGCAGCAGGCACTTGGCGCACTGATAAAGAACATACGGCAACAGAAGGGTGGTTCTCCTCTGTGTGTGTGTGTGTAGGAAGGAAGGAAGGAAGGAATTTTGGTTTAATGTCCCGTCACACATATCGGTGATTGAAGACATTTTGTAAAAGTATTTAGGAATACATCTGAGTATTATCGGTTAGAAGGGGTGGGAGATGTGGATGAATGGAGGGTTGGGGGAAACTGGGCAAATGAGGGTAAAAATGTGGGTGTGTGTGTGTATGTGTGTGTGTGTATGTGTGTGTGTGTGTGTGTGTGTGTGTGTGTGTGTGTGTGTGTGTGTGTGTGTGTGTGTACGTGCGATTGTATGAATGTGTTTATGTGCGTGTATGTTCGTGTGTATGAATTTGTGGGGGTGTACGTGTGTGTGTGTGTGCACGCATATGCATTTGTGTGTGTGTGTGTGTGCGTGCGTGCGTGTGTGTGTTTGTGCGTGCGCTTGTATCAATGTGTGTGTATGTGCGTGTGTGTGTATGTGGGTGCGCGCGTGCATGTGTGTATGTGTGTGTGTGTGTGTGAATGTGAATGCATGTGTGTGTGTCTGTGTTAAATTAATGTGTTTTTCTCTGTGTGTGTGTGTGTGTGTGTGTGTGTGTGTGTGTGTGTGTGTGAGGGTGACCCGGGAGGCCTCGGAGACGATCACCATCAGGGAGCTGACCATCCCCCGGGGTTTCGGGGTGCTGGTGCCCGTGCAGATAGTGATGAGGGACCCGGACTACTTCCCGGACCCGGCCCGTTTCAACCCGGACAGGTGAGGCTGCATGCAGCGACAAAGCCAGCAGGCACCCCCACACTCTCACGCTGGTCGGTTTGTTGCTAGGCTCAGCGACAAAGAGATATTTGTTAGTTGCTAGGTTCAGTGACAAAAGAGATATTTGTTTGTTGCTAGGTTCAGTGACCAAGAGATATTTGTTGTTGCTAGGTTCAGCGACAAAGGCAGCACGGACGCCATCTCTTTCAGGTTTATTTGCAGTTGCTAGGTTCAGTGACAAAGAGATATTTGTTGTTGCTAGGTTCAGCGACAAAGGCAGCACGGACGCCATCTCTTTCAGGTTTATTTGCAGTTGCTAGGTTCAGCGACAAAGGCAGCACGGACGCCATCTCTTTCAGGTTTATTTGCAGTTGCTAGGTTCAGCGACAAAGGCAGCACGGTCCCTATCTCTTTCAGGTTCATTTGTTTTGCTAGGTTCAGCGACAAAGGCAGCACGGACCCTATCTCTTCCAGGTTTATTTGATTTGCTAGGTTCAGCGACAAAGGCAGCATGGATCCCATCTCTTTCAGGTTTATTTGTTTTGCTAGGTTCAGCGACAAAGGCAGCACGGACCCTATCTCTTCCAGGTTTATTTGATTTGCTAGGTTCAGCGACAAAGGCAGCATGGATCCCATCTCTTTCAGGTTTATTTGTTTTGCTAGGTTCAGCGACAAAGGCAGCACGGACCCTATCTCTTCCAGGTTTATTTGATTTGCTAGGTTCAGCGACAAAGGCAGCATGGATCCCATCTCTTTCAGGTTTATTTGTTTTGCTAGGTTCAGCGACAAAGGCAGCACGGACCCTATCTCTTCCAGGTTTATTTGATTTGCTAGGTTCAGCGACAAAGGCAGCATGGATCCCATCTCTTTCAGGTTTATTTGTTGTTGCTAGGTTCAGCGACAAAGGCAGCATGGACCACATCTCTTCCAGGTTTATTTGTTGTAGCTAGGTTCAGCGACAAAGGCAGCACGGACGCCATCCCTTTCAGGTTTATTTGCAGTTGCTAGGTTCAGCGACAAAGGCAGCACGGTCCCTATCTCTTTCAGGTTTATTTGTTTGTTGCTAAGTTCAGTGACAAAGGCAGCACGGACCACATCTCTTTCAGGTTGGTTTGTTTGTTGCTAGGTTCAGCGACAAAGGCAGCATGGTCCCCATCTCTTTCAGGTTGGTTTGATTTTGTTGCTAGGTTCACCGACAAAGCCAGCATGGACCCTATCTCTTTCAGGTTGGTTTGATGTTGTTGCTAGGTTCAGCGACAAAGGCAGCATGGACCCCATCTCTTTCAGGTTGATTTGTTGTTGCTAGGTTCAGTGACAAAGGCAGCACGGACCCCATCTCTTTCAGGTTGATTTGTTGTTGCTAGGTTCAGTGACAAAGGCAGCACGGACCCCATCTCCTTCCTGGCCTTTGGACAAGGCCCCCGGCAGTGCGTCGGCATGAGGCTGGCCATGCTGGAGATCAAGGTGGCCATGGTGCACGTGCTCAGGCAGATCCGGTTCGTCCGCACGCCGGACATGCCGGTGAGTTTGTTTGTTTGTTTGTTTGTTTGTTGTGTGTTTAACAATCCTTTGTGGCTGGGAGGAGGGGCAGGAGGTGGGGTGGAGGTGGGCGGGGAGAGGAGATAGCTCAGTACTTCCCTGTTTACTACAGGATAAGAAAGTGTGGTATTAAAGGAAAACAACGTGTGGTGGTATACAGTCCATTACATGCTTGCACTTCGCCTGTTTGCCTGTACATATTGTTCTTGACATGTACCAGTCTATGACTGTTCCTATTTTCTGTTATATGGTGCAGAAATATGGGGTTATGAACATGTAAATAAATCTTGAAAAATTAAAACCGAAATTTTTTAAACGCTTGTTCAAATTGGATAGGAATACTGCGACTCAATTCATTTATAGGGAAGCTGGTAGGTACCCACAGTATGTTAGTGAAAATGAGATTGGTTAGACTTTGGGCTAGCTTTGTGCTATCAAACGCAGACGAATATTCTGGACAAAAAAAACAAAACTTTATGTTATCAAATTTACATGAAAATGGTATTCTTTAAAAATGGATGAGTAATATCAGACAAACGTTAACAGAAACAGGGCATGACTGTGTTTTAGGATGCTCAGTCCTTCTTAGATACGGAACATTTCTGTAGGAATTGTCAATATAGCCTTGAAAGATACTTTTCAGAATTCGTGGAGACAAGCTGTAGAAGCAAGTCCCAAATGTTTGTTCTATCGAAATTTCAAAAGTTACACTGGGAGAGAAAAAATACGTACGTCAAATGCCTGACAATTACGTTATTATATTAGCTTCTTCAAATTTCGATGTAGTAATCATAACTTGGAAATAGAAATAGACGCAATGGCATACCACGAGAGTTGAGGTTATGTAAGGTTTGTAACAAGTCTGTGATTGGGGATGAGTTCCATTTCATAATGGAATGTCCGAAGTATGAATCAGCTGCGAAAAAGGTATGTGCCTAAAAAAATATTTGTCTCCGAAATCGGTTTTTAACTTTTGCAATATGCTCAAAGGAGACAAAAATGTTATCTTAGTTGTAAGTAAGTTTATCAAATTTGCATATGTTGTCTCGGTACTCTTTTGGGCGTTTGTGTTTTCTCAGCTTTTATGTGACGCTGTCATGCATTTGGAAATGTTTGTTCTGGGCATGAAATCATTATTTTGTAGTAATCCTCCATACTCCAGTAGGAATGAAAGGATAATTAAAACTTGAACTTGTGTGTGTGTGTGTGTGTGTGTGTGTGTGTGTGTGTGTGTGTGTGTGTGTGTGTGTGTGTGTGTGTGTTCATCTAACTTTATTGAACACAAAGAATGGTTACTGATTCTCATCCCATTTATTGGTGCAACTATCATTAACTCACTCAGTACGGCCAGTCCTCTCTTCTCCTCTACACAGACCCCTCGGATGTCCAGTGGGTGTCTGAATGACCCAACCTTTAGCTTCCGTCGTCAGAATTGTGGTATTCTTTGTGAACATTCACGTCTTCAGTACAAGAGCCTTCCGCTTGCAATATTTTGATGGTGGTAACTGGGGTGAAACGCTGTTAACGTCGTCTCTTTCGCCGTTCGTGTGGAGAGAGTTAAATGACTGCTGGTGTCCTTTGTTGTGTTTTTTCAGGAAACGTTGCAGTTCAAAGCAGGTGTGGGAAGTTTGCAGTACCTCACTGCACCCCTCCTGGTCAAGGTGGTGCCTCGGAATGCCGACCAGTAGACACAGTGTTCCCCAAGAACAGCCCACCAGTAGACACAGTGTTCCCCAAGAGAGCCGACCAGTTAGACACAATGTCCCCCAAGAAATACGGACCAGTAGACACAGTGTTTCCCAAGAAAAGCCGGTCACTAGACACAATGTTCCCGAAGAACAGCTGACCAGTTAGACACAATGTTCCCCACGGACAGCCGACCAGTTAGACACAATGTCCCCCAAGAAATACGGACCAGTAGACACAGTGTTTCCCAAGAAAAGCCAACCAGTAGACACAATATCCACACAAAAAAAGCCGGTCACTAGACACAATGTTCCCGAAGAACAGCTGACCAGTTAGACACAATGTTCCCCAAGAAAAGCCGACCAGTAGACACAATGTTCCCCAAGAAAAGCCGACCAGTAGACACACTGTTCCCCACGAACAGCCGACCAGTAGACATAATGTTCCCCAAGAACAGCCGACCAGTAGACACAATGTTCCACACGGACAGCCGAACAGTTAGACACAATGTTCCCCAAGAAATACGGACCAGTGGACACAGTGTTCCCCAAGAACAGCCCACCAGTAGACACAGTGTTCCCCAAGAGAGCCGACCAGTTAGACACAATGTCCCCCAAGAAATACGGACCAGTAGACACAGTGTTTCCCAAGAAAAGCCGGTCACTAGACACAATGTTCCCGAAGAACAGCTGACCAGTTAGACACAATGTTCCCCACGGACAGCCGACCAGTTAGACACAATGTCCCCCAAGAAATACGGACCAGTAGACACAGTGTTTCCCAAGAAAAGCCAACCAGTAGACACAATATCCACACAAAAAAAGCCGGTCACTAGACACAATGTTCCCGAAGAACAGCTGACCAGTTAGACACAATGTTCCCCAAGAAAAGCCGACCAGTAGACACAATGTTCCCCAAGAAAAGCCGACCAGTAGACACACTGTTCCCCACGAACAGCCGACCAGTAGACATAATGTTCCCCAAGAACAGCCGACCAGTAGACACAATGTTCCACACGGACAGCCGAACAGTTAGACACAATGTTCCCCAAGAAATACGGACCAGTGGACACAATGTTCCCCAAGAAAAGCCGACCAGTAGACACAGTGTTCCCCAAGAAAAGCCGGTCACTAGACACAATGTTCCCGAAGAACAGCTGACCAGTTAGACACAATGTTCCCCAAGAAAAGCCGGTCAATAGACACAATGTTCCCCAAGAAAAGCCGACCAGTAGACACAGTGTTCCCCAAGAACAGCCGACCAGTGGATAAAATGTTCCCCAAGAAATGCCGACCAGTAGACACAGTGTTCCCCAAGAAAAGCCGACCAGTAGACACAGTGTTCCCCAAGAAAAGCCGACCAGTAGACACAGTGTTCCCCAAGAACAGCCGACCAGTAGACACAGTGTTCCCCAAGAAAAGCCGACCAGTAGACACAATATCCCCCAAGAAAAGCCGACCAGTAGACACAATATCCCCCAAGAAATACGGACCAGTAGACATAGTGTTCCCCAAGAAAAGCTGACCAGTAGACACACTGTTCCCCAAGAAATACGGACCAGTAGACACAGTGTTCCCCAAGAAAAGCTGACCAGTAGACACAATGTTCCCCAAGAAAAGCCGACCAGTAGACACAGTGTTCCCCAAGAAAAGCTGACCAGTAGACACATGTTCCCGAAGAACAGCTGACCAGTAGACACAGTGTTCCCCAAGAACAGCTGACCAGTAGACACATTGGTCCCCAAGACCAGCCGACCAGTAGACACAGTGTTCCCCAAGACCAGCCAACCAGCAGACACAATGTTCCCCAATAAAAGCCAACCAGTAGACACAATGTTCCCCAAGAAATGCCGACCAGTTAGACACAATGTTCCTCAAGAACAGCCAACCAGTAGACACAATGTTCCTCAAGAACAGCCGACCAGTAGACACAATGTTCCCCAAGAAATGCCGACCAGTTAGACACAATCTTCCCCAAGAACAGCCAACCAGTAGACACAATGTTCCCCAAGAAGTACTGACCTGTAGACACAATGTTCCCCCACAAATACTGACCAGTTAGACACCATGTTCCACAAGAAATGCCGACCAGTTAGACACAATCTTCCCCCAGAACAGCCGACCCAGTAGACACAATGTTCCCCCATAAATACTGACCAGTTAGACACAATGTTCCCCGAGAAAAGCCGACCAGTTAGACACAATGTTCCCTGAGAAAAGCCGACCAGTTAGACACAATGTTCCCCAAGAAGTACTGACCATTTAGACACAATGTTCCCCCAGAAAAGCCGACCAGTTAGACACAATGTTCCCCCAGAAATACTGACCAGTTAGACACAATGTTCCCCCAGAAATACTGACCAGTTAGACACAATGTTCCCCCAGAAATTTTGACCAGGTAGACACAATGTTCCCCAAGAAAAGCCGACCAGTTAGACACAATGTTCCCTGAGAAAAGCCGACCAGTTAGACACAATGTTCGGGGTTATTCACTCTTCCGAACCCCGTCCATCCACTCTTAAGTCAATTCTTGATTAACACTAAAGCAAATTTGTTCCCGCTAAGATTGCTCATGCAACCCAGCCAAGATGAAAGAAGAAGAAGAAAAAAAGCGGCTTGTGTGTGTATGTGTGTTTGTGTGTGTGTGTGTGTGTGTGTGTGTGTGTGTGTGTGTATGTGTGTGTGTGTGTGTGTGTGTGTGTGTGTGTGTGTGTGTAAGGAACAATTGCTTATTTACATCAAGCCATCAATGAAAATAATAATAAAATAAATAAATAAATAAATAAAAACTAAAAAGAAGGGAAAGAAAGAAAAAAAATAGAAGAAAAAATAGGAGAGAGAGAGAAAGAAGAGACAAGCAGATGAAGAGCAACAACAACAACAAAATGCACATATATATACAAGAATATTGTGATGACGAAATACATTGTGTGTGTGTGTGTGTGTGTGTGTGTGTGTGTGTGTGTGTGTGTGTGTGTGTGTGTGTGTGTGTGTTGGGGGCGGGGAGAGTGAGGGGTGGAGGCAGGAGGGAAAGGCATTGCAGAGAACTAAAACCTGTAGTGAACGTTGGACGTCCCTCCGATATCTAAATCAAGTATAATTATTACAAAAATGTGAGTGAACTATGCAGACAGAGAAGAAAGAGAGTGCAGAAAAATGATTGTAGACAATTAAGAACTCTACATTTTTTTAATTATGCATGGAGATTCGTGTTATTTGTTGGTCATTTAATCAAAACATTTATTCCAGTGCAACAGGAAAATACGTAAACAGCATCAGTTAACCCTTTCACTGTCAAACTCGCATTTATGCAGCAGCTAGGTACAGGACCCATGTCACTGAAGGGTGACCAGATCATGGGTCTGTTATCCATGAACCTACTGCTCTTTATGTTCAGTGGTAGGATAGGTCATATTTTCTACATATCACAGAGGGAATTTCCAGCTGTTCTTAGACTCCATATTTTCTGTGTTCGTAGCACCGTAGGGAATTTTGCACTCTAAATTGACTGGCGGTGAAAGGGTTAAGCCAGAACACATCCAGGCCCTAATCTCTGCTAGAAACGCGCTTTGGTGGATCGCGCCTTTGAACATGTTCCAGTTGTGTGAAGAATATGGACTCAGCGCGTTGGGTTACGCTGCTGGTCAGGCATCTGCTTGGCAGATGTGGTGTAGCGTATATGGATTTGTCCGAACGCAGTGACGC
>JAAQRG010324523.1:0-17755 GCA_011634625.1 Babylonia areolata | reverse complement strand
CATTTAGTGTTATGTTTGTGTACATAGTGATGTGATGTGTCTGTATCATTTAGTGTTGTTTGTGTACATAGTAATGTGATGTGTGTGTATCATTTAGTGTTATGTTTGTGTACATAGTGATGTGATGTGTCTGTATCATTTAGTGTTGTTTGTGTACATAGTAATGTGATGTGTCTGTATCATTTAGTGTTATGTTTGTGTACATAGTGATGTGATGTGTCTGTATCATTTAGTGTTGTTTGTGTACATAGTAATGTGATGTGTGTATCATTTAGTGTTATGTTTGTGTACATAGTGATGTGATGTGTCTGTATCATTTAGTGTTGTTTGTGTACATAGTAATGTGATGTGTGTGTATCATTTAGTGTTATGTTTGTGTACATAGTGATGTGATGTGTCTGTATCATTTAGTGTTGTTTGTGTACATAGTAATGTGATGTGTCTGTATCATTTAGTGCTATGTTTGTGTACATAGTGATGTGATGTGTCTGTATCATTTAGTGTTATGTTTGTGTACATAGTGATGTGATGTGTCTGTATCATTTAGTGTTATGTTTGTGTACATAGTGATGTGATGTGTCTGTATCATTTAGTGCTATGTGTACATTGTGATGTGATGTATTACAGCGTATCTGTATCATTTAGTGCGTGATGTGATGTATTACAGCGTATCTGTATCATTTAGTGCGTGATGTGATGTATTACAGCGTATCTGTATCATTGAGTGCTATGTTTGTGTACATTGTCATGTGATGTGTCTGTATCATTTAGTGCTATGTTCATGTACATCATCATGTGATGTGTCTGTATTATGTAGTGCTATGTTTTTGTACATTGTCATGTGATGTGTCTGTATCATTAAGTGCTGTTTGTGTACATTGTGATTTGATCATTGATGTATTGTTTCTGTATAGGCACTGTGTTTGTACAGTCATTTGATATATTGTTTTGATCAATCGTTTTGCGCTATTTTTGTGTACATCGTAATGTAGTCTACCATTTAATGTGATGATTTGTACAGTGTGACCTTTTGGTGTATGCTGTTTATTTGGCTTCAGCTTTGCGACTGAAAAAAAGCCAGAAATGCCTTTGTACATATACGTGATATATATACAGTAGTATACATAACATAGTGTACCCGTCTGAAATATAAGACGAGTGTACTGTACACAGGAAAAGAACTGACACGACAGAGCATGTTAACCTCTTGACTGCGTTGTTGACGTACGGCGTACGTCATGAAATGTCGCTCAGCAATGCTGTATTGACGTGCGCCGTACGTCATGTTACAACGTTCTATGTTTCGAGTCCCGCATTACAGAAAATACAGTCTGCTAATCATTAAATTAGCTCCCCTGAGAGCTCTTTATCTCCTGAGTTCCATAAGCTAAAATTATTCATTGGATTGTCATATTTATGGCGAAAGTTTTGCAAGTTTGAACGAAGCTCAAGTTGTGTTTGCACCATGGCTGAACGTAGACAAACCCCAAAACTTGCACTTGTATTGAAAGAATTCTTTCGCGATGCAAACAGTAGAGATGAAGATTGTGGACTGAATGAGACAGAACTGCGTGAAGTTGATGCCGAAGACGCTGATTTTGACAGTGGAGGGGGGTGGGAGGTGGAGTTGTTTGACGAAACTGAAGACAGACAAGCTCAGCTGATTCAAGATGCAGGTGGGTGTTTACGTGGTTTGTCAGTTTATTATTTGCTCTCCATTTGTTGTAACAATGAATATGACTGCATTGTGTGTGTTTTGAATGTGTTAGCTATGGTAAGTGGCTTCGTCAGTCACTGATCAGTGTGTGTGAGTGAGAGAGAGTCAGTCACGTGGGTACTGTGTCTGACCATCACAGCCCAGGGGGGCGTGGCTTGCTGGCTGGCTCATTGTTGATGACAGCGTGTGTCGCTCGCCTGCAGCTTTCTGTGTGTTCGTTCCTGAGTGTGTATTGGTTTGTTGTTGTTGTTGTTATTGTTGTTGTTGTGTGTGTGAGTGAGTGAGAGAGAGAGAGAGAGAGAGAGAGAGGGGGAGGGGGAAGAGATGATGTTTATAAAACTGAAATCAGAGAATGATATACAGAACTGTATGCCTAAATTACTTTGTAAATGCAACACTTGTAGAAGTGTGTGTGTGTGTGTGTGTGTGTGTTGTCATTTTGTTTTGTATTAGAAAGAGAGAATGAAGGGGGTGTGGCATACCATGAACCAGTTTCAGTGTGTGTTGGGTGTTTGGGGTGGGGGGTGGGGTAGGTATGTGTGTGTTTGTATTTCAGCTTCTGAAAACAATCAGAAATAAAATGGTACCATTTCATGATCTTTTTATATGTAAAAAACAAAACAAAAAAACCCCAAACCCAACAGACTTAGTCTTTTATGCAATGTGTTTCAGGTATGCAGAATGCTGATGATCATGATGTTCATCCTGGACCATCTGGAGTTGACAACTTGCCACAAACCTACAACTGAAGACCAGCAGCAGCAAGACCAAAGGGCAGTAAACAAGCCTCCAGCAATTCTGGATTACAACAAAAACATGGGTGCCATGGACCATCATGACCAACAGCTGCAGCCCTACAATGTCACAAGGAAAACCCTGAAGTGGTACAAATAGCTGTGTGTGCATTTTCTACAAATTGCCATGCTGAATGCACACATCCTCTACAAAAAAGCAGGCAACAGCAGTACACTCCTGGACTTCAGAAGGATGTAATTAGTGCCATGATTTTTGGTGACCAAGACACTGCTAAAGATGACCACGCTGTTTGTCTTGTGTGGACGACACTTCATCCCACCTACCCCACAGAAGGCCCGGCCACAAAGGAGGTGCAGAGTCTGCTGGAAGAAAGGACAAAGAAAGGGTGTGGGGTTCTACTGCCCAGACTGCCCCAGCAAACCAGCACTGTGTCTTGAAGACTGTTTCTGCAAGTACACAGCGTTTTTACTGGCGATAGATCCTGGGTGAGTACACCCTTTTCATTCTTTGTGTGGACTGTGTTGGAGTCTTATGCACCTGGACACTGTTGCTCAGCCTTGACAGTGTGTGTGGTTGATCACAACAGTCACTAGAAAGACAGGTTGACAACCTGGTTGATATTGTAGCACCTGCATGATGGAATGACAGTCCCAATTTTTTTTATTAATGCATTTGATGGAATTTTTCTGTCAGATTGACTCATTATTTGAACATGTGAGTATCAAAAACAAAATCTTGGTTCATTTTCCTTTCATTTGATATATACTTTTATGCACTTATCTTCAGTACTTTTTGAAATATAAGCAAATTAAAATCATTGGCATGTTTTTCTTGTTTTTCTGAAAATTTTCTCAGCATAGGCCATAGCAAAACGTACTAGCAGTGAAGGGGTTAACTTTCCCAGTGAAGTGTCAGTGGTGGTTTCCTGCCTTCAGTGAACAGCACACAGTGTTTTGTTGGTGCCAGGTTTGTGCTCTCATCCTAAGTCATCACGTGTGACCTTGTGTGGAATACTGTATATATACATAATTAAAGGTATTATTTCTATTAAATACAGTCTTTTTGTCATCTTTGACTGACATGTCAAAAATACAGAGGGTGTGTGGTATCAGTCATACGTTGTGTGTTTGATAATGTTGACTTAATTTGCGTTGTGTGTGTATGTGCTCATGTGTATGTGTGCGCAAGTGTGTGTGTGTGTGTGCATGTGTGTATCTGTGAGGATTTCTCTCTCTCTTTCTCTTTCTCTGAACATCTGTTTCTCTCATTCAGTCTGTCACTTCGTCACTCACTCAGAAACAAAGCAGTATCTCCAGTATCACAGTGATTTTTCACGTGCTTTGCATGTCCTTTGTCGTTGATGGCAGATGTAAGACAACTTGTGTGTACAACTCTCCCATTGCATGACGAAAAACTGAGCTGGAAGAATAAGAACTTGAGTCTGAGCACACAAACACAACACAAACATGTGTGCACTAACACACACTGACACACATTACACAAACATGTGCGCACTAATGCACACACACATCACAAGCATGTGTGCACTAACACACACACACACACACACTACACAAGCATGTGTGCACTAACACACACACACACACACACACACAGCCTTGATGGAAAACTATGCAACATCTTATGCCTTTGAGGCTTTGACAGAAAACTTTGCAATACCTCTTTGAGGCTTTGATGGAAAACTATGCAACACCTTATGCCTTTGAGGCTATGATGGAAAACTATGTAACACCTTACGCCTTTGAGGCTTTGATGGAAAACTATGTGACACCTTATAACTTTGAGGTTTTGATGGAAAACTATGTAACACCTTATAACTTTGAGGTTTTGATGGAAAACTGTGTAACACCTTACGTCTTTGAGGTTTTGATGGAAAACTATGTAACACCTTATAACTTTGAGGTTTTGATGGAAAACTATGTAACACCTTACGTCTTTGAGGTTTTGATGGAAAACTATGTAACACCTTATACCTTTGAGGTTTTGATGGAAAACTATGTAACACCTTATGCCTTTGAGGTTTTGATGGAAAACTATGTAACACCTTATGCCTTTGAGGTTTTGATGGAAACTATGTAACACCTTATGCCTTTGAGGCCTTGATGGAAACTATACAACATCTTATGCCTTTGAGGCCTTGATGGAAACTATACAACATCTTATGCCTTTGAGGCCTTGATGGAAACTATACAACATCTTATGCCTTTGAGGCCTTGATGGAAACTATACAACATCTTATGCCTTTGAGGCCTTGATGGAAACTATACAACATCTTATGCCTTTGAGGCCTTGATGGAAACTATACAACATCTTATGCCTTTGAGGCCTTGATGGAAACTATACAACATCTTATGCCTTTGAGGCCTTGATGGAAACTATACAACATCTTATGCCTTTGAGGCCTTGATGGAAACTATACAACATCTTATGCCTTTGAGGCCTTGATGGAAACTATACAACATCTTATGCCTTTGAGGCCTTGATGGAAACTATACAACATCTTATGCCTTTGAGGCTTTGATGGAAAACTATGCAACATCTTATGCCTTTGAGGCTTTGATGGAAAACTATGTAACATCTTATGCCTTTGAGGCTATGATGGAAACTATGTAACACCTTATGCCTTTGAGGCCTTGATGGAAACTATGCAACATCTTATGCCTTTGAGGCCTTGATGGAAAACTATGTAACATCTTATGCCTTTGAGGCTATGATGAAAACTATGTAACACCTTATGCCTTTGAGGTTTTGATGGAAAACTATGCAACATCTTATGCCTTTGAGGCTTTGATGGAAAACTATGTAACATCTTATGCCTTTGAGGCTATGATGGAAACTATGTAACACCTTATGCCTTTGAGGCCTTGATGGAAACTATGCAACATCTTATGCCTTTGAGGCCTTGATGGAAAACTATGTAACATCTTATGCCTTTGAGGCTATGATGAAAACTATGTAACACCTTATGCCTTTGAGGTTTTGATGGAAAACTATGCAACATCTTATGCCTTTGAGGCTTTGATGGAAAACTATGTAACATCTTATGCCTTTGAGGCTATGATGGAAACTATGTAACACCTTATGCCTTTGAGGCTATGATGGAAACTATGTAACACCTTATGCCTTTGAGGCTATGATGGAAACTATGTAACACCTTACGCCTTTGAGGCTTTGATGGAAAACTATGTAACACCTTACGCCTTTGAGGCTTTGATGGAAAACTATGTAACACCTTATAACTTTGAGGTTTTGATGGAAAACTATGTAACACCTTACGCCTTTGAGGTTTTGATGGAAAACTATGTAACACCTTATAACTTTGAGGTTTTGATGGAAAACTATCTCCTCAGCTTTTCTGATTATAATACGTTACGCCTTTGAGGTTTTGTTTTGATGGAAAATTATACACTCATCTTTTCTAAAAGTAAAACCTTTTGCCTTTATTCAAGGCTTTACTTGGATGCAAAATTCAATTGTCTCCTCCGTTTTAGCTTTCCTTAGTGAAGGAAGCCTTCAGCCCTGCAAGCCCAAATGTCTTTCAGTGATTGTAATGATTTGAACTGAATCATCATTTCATTCAGATTTATGCATCACCAGCAAGTGACTTATGACAAATGTACTAATGTGATTCATGATACTGACTGTTCTCAATCAAGACTCGTCAACCAATATTGGGCAAACAGTATTTAAAGGATGTGGCTCATTCTGACGTTTATCTTCCCAGGCTAGTCATTGGTGATGACATTTTGTGTGTCTTTGATTTGATCCTGACAGTTGCTGTGTCATAATTCATAAATTCCTTCATAAACCGTTTGGCACTGTAGGGTTTGACAAGAATGTTGAAACATCTTGTGTTACCACATTGTCTGGATACACAGCACACACAGACACACAGACATACATCTTCAGTGCACCAACCAAACACGACTGATGTACAGAAATAGTGTATCTTCAAGAACAATTGAAAAAGAAGGGGGAAAACAACAACAACAACAACAACAACAACAACAAATACCAAGGAAACCAGGGAGAGGAAAAGGAGAGTGAAAAAATCTTTGAGAAATGACACACTAACATGTCCTCAGGACACCTGCAGAAATGACACACTAACATGTCCTCAGGACACCTGCAGAAATGACATTAACATGTCCTCAGGACACCTGCAGAAATGACACACTAACATGTCCTCAGGACACCTGCAGAAATGACACTAACATGTCCTCAGGACACCTGCAGAAATGACACACTAACAGTCCTAATGACACCTCCAGAAATGACACACTAACAGTCCTAATGACACCTCCAGAAATGACACACTAACAGTCCTAATGACACCTGCAGAAATGACACACAAACATGTCCTAATGACACCTGCAGAAATGACACACTAACAGTCCTAATGACACCTGCAGAAATGACACACTAACATGTTCTCATGAAACCTCCAGAAATGACACACGAACAGTCCTAATGACACCTGCAGAAATGACACTAACATATCCTCATGACATCTTGAGAAATAACACACTAACATGTCCTCATGACACCTGCAGAAATGACACTAACATATCCTCATGACATCTCAAGAAATAACACACTAACATGTCCTCATGACACCTGCAGAAATGACACTAACATATCCTCATGACATCTCGAGAAATAACACACTAACATGTCCTCATGACACCTGCAGAAATGACACTAACATATCCTCATGACATCTCGAGAAATAACACACTAACAGTCCTAATGACACCTACAGAAATAACACACTAACATGTCCTCATGACATCTCCAGAAATAACACACTAACGTGTCCCCATGACACCTGCAGAAATAACACACTAACATGTCCTCATGACATCTCCAGAAATAACACACTAACATGTCCTCATGACACCTGCAGAAATGACACACTAACATGTCCTTATGACTCCTGCAGAAATGACACACTAACATGTCCCAATGACACCTGCAGAAATAACACACTAACATGTTCTCATGAAACCTCCAGAAATGACACACTAACATGTCCTCATGACACCTGCAGAAATGACACACTAACATGTCCTCATGACACCTGCAGAAATGACACACTAACATGTCCTCATGACATCTCGAGAAATAACACACTAACATGTCCCCATGACACCTGCAGAAATAACACACTAACATGTCCTCATGACATCTCCAGAAATAACACACTAACACGTCCTCATGACACCTGCAGAAATGACACACTAACATGTCCCCATGACACCTGCAGAAATAACATGCTAACATGTCCTCATGACACCTGCAGAACTGACACTAACATGTCCTCATGACACCTCCAGAAATGACACTAACATGTCCTCATGACATCTCCAGAAAGGACACTAACATGTCTTCATGACACCTGCAGAAATGACACACTAACATGTTATCATGACACCTGCAGAAATGACACTAACATGTCTTCATGACACCTGCAGAAATGACACTAACATGTCATGACACCTGCAGAAATGACACACTAACATGTCATCATGACACCTCCAGAAATGACACACTAACATGTCAACATGACACCTCCAGAAATGACACACTAACATGTCATCATGACACCTCCAGAAATGACACACTAACATGTCATCATGACACCTCCAGAAATGACACACTAACATGTCATCATGACACCTCCAGAAATGACACACTAACATGTCCCCATGACACCTGCAGAAACAAGGGAGAAGGAAGAGGAAGGAGATACAGACAACATGACGACGAAGAAAACAACGAACGGAAGACCGAAAGGGAAGAGGGGCAAAAGGAGGAGGAGTGAGACAGTCATGTCTGTACTGAGGAGGAAGAACAGACTGACGTACAACAGAGGGCAGTCAGTGATGTCTGTACTGAGGAGGAAGAACAGACTGACGTCCAACAGAACAGAGGGCAGTCAGTGATGTCTGTACTGAGGAAGAACAGACTGACGTCCAACAGAACAGAGGGCAGTCAGTGATGTCTGTACTGAGGAGGAAGAAACAGACTGACGTCCAACAGAACAGAGGGCAGTCAGTGATGTGTCTGTACTGAGGAGGAAGAACAGACTGATGCACAGAAGAGAGGCAATATGAAGGTCTACTGAGGATAAAGAACAGACTGACGTCCAACAGAACAGAGGCAGTCATGATGTCTGTACTGAGGAGGAAGAACAGACTGACGTCCAACAGAACAGAGGGCAGTCAGTGATGTCTGTACTGAGTGGAGGAAGAACAGACTACACGTGCAATGAACAGAGGGTATAGTCAGTGATGGGTCTTGTACTGAGGAGGAAGAACAGACTGACGTGCAACAGAACAGAGGGCAGTCAGTGATGTCTGTACTGAGGAGGAAGAACAGACTGACGTGCAACAGAACAGAGGGCAGTCAGTGATGTCTGTACTGAGGAGGAAGAACAGACTGACGTGCAACAGAACAGAGGGCAGTCAGTGATGTCTGTACTGAGGAGGAAGAACAGACTGACGTCCAACAGAACAGAGGACAGTCAGTGATGTCTGTACTGAGGAGGAAGAACAGACTGACGTCCAACAGAACAGAGGGCAGTCAGTGATGTCTGTACTGAGGAGGAAGAACAGACTGACGTCCAACAGAACAGAGGACAGCCAGTGATGTCTGTACTGAGGAGGAAGAACAGACTGACGTACAACAGAGGGCAGTCAGTGATGTCTGTACTGAGGAGGAAGAACAGTCTGACGTCCAACAGAACAGAGGGCAGTCAGTGATGTCTGTACTGAGGAGGAAGAACAGACTGACGTCCAACAGAACAGAGGGCAATCAGTGATGTCCGCACTGACTGACTCAAGCAGCAGCAGACTAACTGCCCACAGCCAGGACAGTGATGGCGAGGAAGGAGGATACGGACAGGAAGATGGTGAAGGAATAAAAGAGGAACCGATCGAAAGTGACGGCCACCTCCTTCCACGCCATCTTGTCTTTGGCTGACAGGGCCGTGTCGTCCGACAGTGTGGATCTGACAGTGGTGGGTGTGGCGAGGCGGGAGGTGGACTTCATGGGCAGCTGAATGCTCTCAGTGTCTGGATCGTCGGCCTGGTAAGCTGGGGGTTTGGCAGAAAGGCTGGTGGGCTCAGAGCCTTTGGTAGAGAAGGCAGGGGGAGCTGGCGTTACCTGCACATGTTGGTTTGATGAGTCAGCCAGCGTTTGATGATCATGATGACGATGATGTGATGATGACTCGATGATGATGATTATAAAAATAATGATAATAAAATAATATAACAACAAAAAACAAGAAGACAGGCTGGAAAGAATGCAAATACAGGACCAGTGCAGTCGCGTTCTGTGACAGGTGGAGTAACCATGGGGTTAAGCTTCTCACCAATACCTGTTTTGTCAGTGACGATGTCTGAAAATTTATGGAGGAGTTCATGCTCAGAAAATGCTGTTAGGAGAGTAGTGTTTTCACTTTTTGACTCACTTGTGTAAACAAAGTGACGTCGGTTGTGTGTGTGTGTGTGTGTCCGTGTGTCCGTGGTAAACTTTAACATTGACATTTTCTCTGCAAATACTTTGTCAGTTGACACCAAATTTGGCATAAAAATAGGAAAAATTCAGTTCTTTCCAGTCATCTTGTTTAAAACAATATTGCACCTCTGGGTTGGGCACAAAAAAATAAAAAGAAGCCAAATTATATGCAAACTGGATTTACTGTTATTTTTTTTTTTTTTTTGTATTCTCTAAACTTGGCGCTTTGACCTCTTATTCTGACACAACAACAAGAGGAGTCATTATTATCATTTTTTGTTCAAATAGGAACTTCTTTTGCTAAGCATGGAATTTTTTTATATTTTGCAAACGTTTTGGTGCAGATGGTATAAAAGGGAAATTACTCTGTAATTAATGCTAGGGGACTTAATTTATCACAAGTGAGTCTTGAAGGCCTTGCCTCTCTTGTTTCAATTGTTTTATTTCTAACAAGTGGACATTTGAACAAGTGGTTATCTGTGGTGCTTTCACATCTCCCAGTATTGAACAACTTATTGGCTGTAGTGCTTTATTTCACACCTCTCAGTATTGAACAACTGACTGTGGTGCTTCAATTCACACCTGTCAGTACTGAACAACTGACTGTGGTGTTTCAATTCACACCTGTCAGTACTGAACAACTGACTGTGGTGTTTCAATTCACACCTCTCAGTTTTGAACAACTGACTGTGGTGCTTCAATTCACACCTCTCAGTATTGAACAACTGACTGTGGTGTTTCAATTCACACCTGTCAGTACTGAACAACTGACTGTGGTGTTTCAATTCACACCTGTCAGTACTGAACAACTGACTGTGGTGTTTCAATCCACACCTGTCAGCATCTCACCTGGTGCGTCCAGGGCACCTTGCACATCAGACGCTGCAAGAGGAGAGCGGTGGACCGTGTGTGAGGCCCAGGGGGATTCTTGTCGTCGTCCCTGAAGTGCAGGTTGAGGACCCACACTGACAGCATCACGCCCAGGGCCGTCTGCCCCAGCAACACGTTCAGGTACACTGACAGGATGGACACCTGTCAGGCAGTATCAACATCGTCAACAAAATCGTTTTTTTTCTGTTTTATTCTTACTTCAGTTCTCAGGTTTGCTGTCTCTAATCCACCACAAAGTTTATTCTCAATGGTGACCAAGAAAAAAACAACACACAAACAAACACACACCAATAATTGGGGGTGAGCAAGGGAATGAAGTGACAGGTCTTGGGCACCTGGTCAGACAGCAAATACAATACAATACAATACAATACAATACAATACAATACAAAACACTCACACCGTTGGAGGTATTGGGCACCTGGTCAGACAGCAAATCAATACAATACAATACAATACAATACAAAACACTCACACTGTTGGAGGTCTTGGGTATCTGGTCAGACAGCAAATACAATACAATACAATACACTCACACTGTTGGAGGTCTTGGGCACCTGGTCAGACAGCAAATACAATACAATACAATACAATACAATACAATACACTCACACTGTTGGAGGTCTTGGGCATCTGGTCAGACAGCAAATACAATACAATACAATACAATACACTCACACTGTTGGAGGTCTTGGGCACCTGGTCAGACAGCAAATACAATACAATACAATACAATACAATACACTCACACTGTTGGAGGTCTTGGGCACCTGGTCAGACAGAAAATACAATACAATACAATACAATACACTCACACTGTTGGAGGTCTTGGGCATCTGGTCAGACAGAAAATACAATACAATACAATACAATACAATACAATACAATACACTCACACTGTTGGAGGTCTTTGGCATCTGGTCAGACAGAAAATACAATACAATACAATACAATACAATACACTCACACTGTTGGAGGTCTTTGGCATCTGGTCAGACAGAATGGTGAGGTAGACAGCGAAGGCCAGCAGCACGGTGATGGACGTTCCCATCTTCTCACCGCTGTCAGCCGGCAGAGCGAACACCAGTGTGGCTGTCAGCGACAGGAACAGCACGGGCAGAATGATGGAGATGACGTAATACGTCGACTTCCGCTTGAGGGTCATTTGGAAACCGATCCTGGATTTGTCGCTGATGACGACAGAAGAGCGTGAGAAGAGATGCAGCGTAAATCGTACTTTTTTTTTCTCTCTCTCTCTTGCAGGTTTTATCAGTCAGTACAGCCACGTTAAGCATCGTTTACATGGAAGGCGCATAATAGATTAAGTTATTATTATTATTATTATTGTCATCAACATCATTATTATCATTATTATTGTCATTATCATCATCATCATCAGCTATGAACGACATCAAAATTGGTGCATGGCACTATCCACTGCACCACAAAAGAGGCGAGAGGTGTCATTCCCGTCACCTCTCTGGATGACGAGAGATCCACGTCCACATCAGGAGGTGAAGAACGGAGATGTGTGTCCTTCCATCCATGTCTGTGAGTCAGAGGAGAATTGTGTCCTAGAAATGCATATCCTTCTTACATCTATCCTTAACAGCAAGAGATGCATATTCTTCCGTATGCGTGTATGGGTGCAGGCCTACGTGTGTGTGTGTGTGTGTGTGTGTGTGTGTGTGTGTGTGTGTGTGTGTTTGTGTGTGCTTTAAATGTGACATTTTTTTTTATTGGCCTTGCTTTGCTATGACTCTTACGTGTGTGATTTGTTATAATAATGTTTTATGCCAAATGTTACTGTTCTGCTTGTAAGCTGTGTGAAGCACATACGTCACCACGCTTTATTTCTCTTACCGAGATAATAAAGTTATTCTGATTCTTCGCTCCACATCTATGGACAAAAAGACGCACAACCTTTCCTCCATGTCTATGGACAAGGATAAGACGCACAACCTTTCCTCCACGTCTATGGACAATGAGAAGACGCACATCTTTTCCTTTCATACCTGTGGACAAGGAGAAGACGCACATCCTTCCCTCCATGTCTATGGACAAGGAGAAGACGCACATCTTTTCCTCCACATCTATGGACAAGGAGAAGACACACATCTTTTCCTCCACATCTATGGACAAGGAGAAGACGCACATCCTTCCCACCATGTCTATGGACAAGGAGAAGACGCACATCCTTTCCTCCATGTCTGTGGACAAGGAGAAGACGCACATATGCGGCCACAAGGTGTGCAGGAAGGGAGGCAAGCCACTTACTCGCTGTCGTCCTGCGCGGTGGTTACGAAGGAGACAAGGTCCCAGGTGCCGGAGGGGCTGTAGTTGTCCAGGTGAGTGGAGTAGGTGGGGTCTGCCAGCAGGTCTATCTCGAAGTGCTTGGACACATAGGTGGTGAAGATGGCGGTGCACACCTGGGTGTCGAACGGGTAGTAGGTGACGTCGATGTCGCAGGAGATGCTGTACACGCCCCCGGGAAACCAGGTGACCAGTCCAGTGCTGGTCACACTGGAAACGACAACGGAATTACTGGTCACACTGGAAACGACAACGGAATTACGGGTCACACTGGAATTACTGGTCACACTGGAAACGACAACGGAATTACTGGTCACACTGAAATTACTGGTCACACTGGAAACGACAACGGCATTACTGGCCACACTGGAAACGACAACGGTATTACTGGCCACATTGGAAACGACAACGGAATCACTGGTCACACTGGATACGACAACGGAATTACTGGTCACACTGGAATTACTGGCCACACTGGAAACGACAACGGAATTACTGGTCACACTGAAATTACTGGTCACACTGGAAACGACAACGGTATTACTGGCCACATTGGAAACGACAACGGAATCACTGGTCACACTGGATACGACAACGGAATTACTGGTCACACTGGAATTACTGGCCACACTGGAAACGACAACGGAATTACTGGTCACACTGAAATTACTGGTCACACTGGAAACGACAACGGTATTACTGGCCACATTGGAAACGACAACGGAATCACTGGTCACACTGGATACGACAACGGAATTACTGGTCACACTGGAATTACTGGCCACACTGGAAACGACAACGGAATTACTGGTCACACTGAAATTACTGGTCACACTGGAAACGACAACGGTATTACTGGCCACATTGGAAACGACAACGGAATCACTGGTCACACTGGATACGACAACGGAATTACTGGTCACACTGGAATTACTGGCCACACTGGAAACGACAACGGAATTACTGGTCACACTGAAATTACTGGTCACACTGGAAACGACAACGGTATTACTGGCCACATTGGAAACGACAACGGAATCACTGGTCACACTGGAAACGACAACGGAATTACTGGTCACACTGGAATTACTGGTCACACTGGAAACGACAACGGAATTACTGGTCACAGTGGATACGACAACGGAATTACTGGTCACACTGGAATTACTGGCCACACTGGAAACGACAACGGAATTACTGGTCACACTGGAAACGACAACGGAATTACTGGTCACACTGGAATTACTGGTCACACTGGAAACGACAAAGGAATTACTGGTCACACTGGAAACGACTACGGAATTACTGATCACAAAGGAATTACTAGTCAAACTGGAATCACTGAGGTCAGGACTCACTATAATACTGAGGTCAGGACTCACTATAATACTGAGGTCATGACTCACTATAATACTGAGGTCAGCACTCACTATAATACTGAGGTCAGGACTCACTATAATACTGAGGTCAGGACTCACTATAATACTGAGGTGAGGACTCACTATAATACTGAGGTCATGACTCACTATAATACTGAGGTCAGCACTCACTATAATACTGATGTCAGGACTCACTATAATACTGAGGTCATGACTCACTATAATACTGAGGTCAGGATTCACTATAATACTGAGGTCAGGACTCACTATAATACTGAGGTCAGCACTCACTATAATACTGAGGTCAGCACTCACTATAATACTGAGGTCATGACTCACTATAATACTGAGGTCAGCACTCACTATAATACTGAGGTCAGGACTCACTATAATACTGAGGTCAGGACTCACTATAATACTGAGGTGAGGACTCACTATAATACTGAGGTCATGACTCACTATAATACTGAGGTCAGCACTCACTATAATACTGATGTCAGGACTCACTATAATACTGAGGTCATGACTCACTATAATACTGAGGTCAGGATTCACTATAATACTGAGGTCAGGACTCACTATAATACTGAGGTCAGCACTCACTATAATACTGAGGTCAGCACTCACTATAATACTGAGGTCATGACTCACTATAATACTGAGGTCAGCACTCACTATAATACTGAGGTCAGGACTCACTATAATACTGAGGTCAGGACTCACTATAAATACTGAGGTCAGGACTCACTATAATACTGAGGTCAGGACTTACTATAAATATTGACGTTCGTAACCCAGTTCATTCATGTTTTCCACTGTGTTGGAGATGGTGATGTCGGGTACCCAGACATACTTTTGCGGGTAGGCAAAGTACTCGGTGCCATTGTAGGTGGCCTTTTCCCAGGCCAGGCGTTGGTCTGTCCAGTCCATGTGGAGACTGGCGGTAAAGGTGAGGGACTGGTCTATCTCGTTCAGGTCCTGAAGGTCACAGCACACACAAAGCAGGATGTTGGCAGAATGGCCAACATGCTCAGCTGCAGATACACAGAGTCCACAAGAGTCTGGGTTCGAATCCTGCTCTCCCCCTTTCTCCCCAAGTTGACTGAATAATCAAACCGAGCGTGTAGTCATTCGGATGAGACGATGAACCGAGGTCCCGTGTGCAGCACGCATTTGGCGCACTGAGGAATTACCCATGGAAACAAGTGTTGTCATCTGGCAGAATTCTGGTGAAGAAATCCACTCTGATTTGCACACAAATATCCATATGCAAGCGCTCAAGGCCTGACTCAGCAGTGACGCTCAAAGCCTGACTTGCTCAAGGCCTGACTCAGCAGTGACGCCCCCTTCATAAACTGAGACTAAAGCTCACAGCAAACATCGCTCAGCTGTATCGCTATGCGAACGGTTTCAGAAACTTCAGATGACATAATGTATGTCAAGTAGGACATGATTATGGTGAATCATTAATGTCAAATGTGACATAATTATGGTGAATCATGTATGAAAACTGTGACATAATTATGGTGAATCATGTATGTCAAATGGGACATAATCATGGTGAATCATAAATGTCAAATGGGACATAATTATGATGAATCATGTACGTCAAATGATACCTGTTCTGTCAGCTGGATGGAAGACAGCCAGATACCATGATACCTGTTCTCTCACCTGGATGGAAGACAGCCAGATACCAAGATACCTGTTCTCTCACCTGGATGGAAGACAGCCAGATACCATGATACCTGTTCTCTCACCTGGATGGAAGACAGCCAGATACCATGATACCTGTTCTGTCAGCTGGATGGAAGACAGCCAGATACCAAGATACCTGTTCTCTCACCTGGATGGAAGACAGCCAGATACCATGATACCTGTTCTGTCACCTGGATGGAAGACAGCCAGATACCATGATACCTGTTCTCTCACCTGGATGGAAGACAGCCAGATACCATGATACCTGTTCTTTCACCTGGATGGAAGACAGCCAGATACCATGATACCTGTTCTTTCACCTGGATGGAAGACAGCCAGATACCATGATACCTGTTCTTTCACCTGGATGGAAGACAGCCAGGTACCATGATACCTGTTCTGTCAGCTGGATGGAAGACAGCCAGATACCATGATACCTGTTCTTTCACCTGGTTGGAAGACAGCCAGATACCATGATACCTGTTCTTTCACCTGGTTGGAAGACAGCCAGATACCAAGATACCTGTTCTCTCACCTGGATGGAAGACAGCCAGATACCATGATACCTGTTCTTTCACCTGGATGGAAGACAGCCAGATACCATGATACCTGTTCTGTCAGCTGGTTGGAAGACAGCCAGGTACCAAGATACCTGTTCTCTCACCTGGATGGAAGACAGCCAGATACCAATGTAGACCACGGTGGGTGAGGTGTTGTCGACGAAGGGACGTAAGTTGACCTGATATGAAGCGAAGAGATCGGTGGTCAGTGTGTTCAGGTTGCTGTAGGTGGCGCCTTGCACTCCACTGGTCAGCAGAACACTGACCGCCACCACCACCACCATCCCCCACAGCCTGCCCTCTGTCGCCATGATGGCTCTCACTTCTGACAGCACGCCTTCAATGATCTTTTTTCACTGACTTCTGACAGCACGCCTTCAATGATCTTTTTTCACTGACTTCTGACAGCACGCCTTCAATGATCTTTTTTCACTGACTTCTGACAGCACGCCTTCAATGATCTTTTTTCACTGACTTCTGACAGCACGCCTTCAATGATCTTTTTTCACTGACTTCTGACAGCACGCCTTCAATGATCTTTTTTCACTGACTTCTGACAGCACGCCTTCAATGATCTTTTTTCACTGACTTCTGACAGCACGCCTTCAATGATCTTTTTTCACTGACTTCTGACAGCACGCCTTCAATGATCTTTTTTCACTGACTTCTGACAGCACGCCTTCAATGATCTTTTTTCACTGACTTCTGACAGCACGCCTTCAATGATCTTTTTTCACTGACTTCTGACAGCACGCCTTCAATGATCTTTTTTCACTGACTTCTGACAGCACGCCTTCAATGATCTTTTACACTTCTGACAGCACGCCTTTAATGATCTTTTTTCACTGACTTCTGACAGCACGCCTTCAATGATCTTTTACACTTCTGACAGCACG
>JAAQRG010324519.1:7500-17674 GCA_011634625.1 Babylonia areolata | reverse complement strand
ATATATATATATATATATATAGAGAGAGAGAGAGAGAGAGAGAGAGAGAGAAACTGAATTTAGACTAGATTGATAGGCAGACAGATACAGAGATAGACAGACAGATAGATAGATGGATGGACAGACAGACAGACAGATAGATAGTTAGATAGATAGATAGATAGAAGATAGATAGATAGATAGATAGTCCAAATGAATTTAAACTAGATCGATAATAGATGGATATGATAGTCCAAATGAATTTAGACTGGATGGAAAGATAGATAATCCAAATGATATCTATAGATAGATAGATAGATAGATAATCCAAATTAATTTAGAATAGATAGATATAGATAGATAGATAGTCCAAATAATCCAAATGAATTTATTCTAGATTTATAGATAGATTGATAGATATGATAGTCCAAATGAATTTAAACTAGATAGATAGTATATAGATAGATAGATAGATAGATGGAGAAAAACCCCACACAGCCCACCAGTACATCTCTCTATAACACAGCTTGACCATCGTGTCTTCCGCAGTGCTGGAGGAGAGCAGCGACTGTTGGGAGTTCCCCTTTGAAGACGACGTCATCACCTGTGGGAACCAGTACATCGCGGGGGAACATGGTGTCCGTCTGAGTCACAGCAGACATCCCTGTCCGTAAGTAGCAGCATCATCGCCACTGCGGCAGCAGCAGCAGCAGCAGCAGCAGCAGCAGCAGCAGTAGTAGTAGTAGTTTTGAGTGGAGTGTAGGCCTGGAGGTTAACTCTCTCCATACGAATGGCGAAAGAGACGACGTTAACAGCGTTTCATCCCAATTACCATCATCAAAATATTGTAAGCGGAACGCTCTTATACTGAAGACGTGAATGTTGACAAAGAATACCACAATTCTGACGACGGAAGCTAAAGGTTGGGTCATTCAGACACCCACTGGACATCCGAGGGGTCTGTGTAGAGGAGAAGAGAGGACTGGCCGTACTGAATGAGTTAACGCGTCCGCATAGGAAGCGGGAGAATCTGAGAACACTGGTTCGAACCCCGGCACAGTCGCCAGTACTTCCTCCACCCCCCACCCCCCACCCCCCAACCCCCTCCACTAGACCTTGAGTGGTGGTCTGGACGCTATCCATACGGATGAAACGATAAACCGAGGTCTCGTGTGCAGCATGCACTTAGCGCACGTAAAAGAACTCACGGCAACAAAAGGGTTGTCCCTGGCAGAAATTCTGTAGAAAAAAATCCACTCCGATAGGGAAACAAATAAAATTTCAGGCAGAAAAAAACTGTTGTGACAAAAAGAGTAATACAATACAATACACAATAGTAGTAGCAACAGCAGCAGCAGCATTCAAATTGAACCACCATTTGTGGTTTACGTTTTCACTCTACTCCATGCCTCATGATAACCCCAAACCATTTTTTCCCCCTATAAGAGTATGTCTTTTCCTAGATCGCCATTTAATAATATGCATAAAGAAATGTCTTGAGGAAGTCATTTGGGGGCAAAACTAGACTGACTCCAATCCCTGTGCTCCAAGGGAATAGTAGTGCTAGATTTGTATTGTGTGGCTCTTTTTGTCACAACAGATTTCTCTGTGCGAAATTCGGGTTGCTCTCCCCAGGGAGAGCGCGTCGCTACACTGAGAGCGCCATCCCTTTTTTCGTATTTTTTCCTGCGTGCTGTTAAAAAAAAAAATTATTTCATATATTTGTTTTCCTGTCGAAGTGGGTTTTTCTACAGAATTTTTCCAGGGACAACCCTTTTGCTGCCGTGAGTTCTTTTACGTGTGCTAAGTGCATGCTGCACACGGGACCTCGGTTTATCGTCTCATCCGGATGACTAGCGTCCAAACCACCACTCAAGGTCTAGCGGAGGGGGAGAAAATACTGGCGACCGTACCGTGATTCGAACCAGTGCGCGGAGATTCTCTCGCTTCCAAGGCGGACGCGTTACCTCTGGGCCATCACTCCAACATGACTCATCACGGGGTTACGTTGGGCTGGCCCCACGTACACGCCACCCGTGTTCATGTGGAGTTTTGTTCCTGAATGACGGTTGGGGTCAAAAAGATACCAGCCCACGTTGACTCATCATGGACCGGTTTGGAGACCAGGGCTGGGAGTGCCCAAAATTAACGCCATGGTGTGTGTGTGTGTGTGTGTGTGTGTGTGTGTGTGTGCCTACGTGCATGCGTGCGCACGCGCGCGCGCGCGTGTGTGTGTGTGCTTCACGAGTGATAAACTGATTTGTGCTTTCTAGTTATGTTGATAATTTTTTTTTCAATTTCAAGTGCGTGGAGTCGTTTGATGGCAAGGGATCAGTGGAAGCATTCCGGTGTAACTCCCCACTGGAGAGACATTTCGGACCTCACCCAGTGTGACTACGTGGAGTTCACGAACGGAAAGCCAGCACCTCCAATCGTATGATTATCTCCCCCCCCACCCCATCACCAGGGAAGAAAAGCACAATTCCTATAGCTCCTCGAAGCTGCCAACGAAACGTAACCCAGTTTTAGGAATATGAAGAAATTTACGATTACAATCGAGAAATATGATGGAAAAAAACAACAACAACAAAAAACACCCAAACAAACAAACAACAAAAACCCCAGCCTGTCGCTGACTGTGTGATATCCATCTCACCAGAATGACAGGTGCGGTTGTCAAAACCAGAGCACTGGATAGACGGCGCAATAGCCAAGTGGTTAAAGCGTTGGACTGTCAATCTGAGGGTCCCGGGTTCGAATCACGGTGACGGCGCCTGGTGGGTGAAGGGTGGCGGAGATTTTTACGATCTCCCAGGTCACCATATGTGCAGACCTGCTAGTGCCTGAACCCTCTTCGTGTGTATACGCACGCAGAAGATCAAATACGCACGTTAAAGATCCTGTAATCCATGTCAGCGTTCGGTGGGTTGTGGAAACAAGAACATACCCAGCATGCACACCCCCGAAAACGGAGTATGGCTGCCTACATGGCGGGGTAAAAACGGTCATACACGTAAAAGCCCACTCGTGTACATACGAGTGAACGTGGGAACCGCAGCCCACGAACGCAGAAGAAGAAGAAGAGCACTGGATTTTCGGCCACGTTTTCTTGAATTCGATCAATGGCGCACGTGGTGGGTTAAGGGTGGAGATTTTTCCGATCTTCCAGGTCAACATGTATGCAGACATAGTAGTGCCTGAGCCCCCGTCGTGTGTGTATGCACACAGAAGACCAAATACGCACGTTAAAGATTCTGTAATCAATGCCAGTGTTCAGTGGGTTATGGAAACTAGAACACACCCAGCATGCAACCTCCCCCCTCCTTCTCCCGAACATGGAGTATGGCTGTATACATGTCGGGACAAATAAACAGTCATACACGTAAAATGATATAATGTGTGTGTGTGTGTGGTGTGTGTGTATGTGTGTGTGTGTGTGTGTGACTGAAACCTGATTGAATGACACAGGAAACGACTGATAGGTGCCCGATGGCAGCTGTCAATCGGCTGTACCCAGGTAGGCTAGCCTGTTGTGCAAATGACTCCCATGTTAGTAAAACGCTTAGACTTCGGTCTCAGACCGAGGACAGGCGCTGTATAATGTTCTTATTTAAGTCGTGCTCGACGATGATCATTAGAACAACAGAGGAGGTAACTGCTGTTCCGACTATCGTGGCTAGAATTTGATTATAGTGGAGATTGTCTTGCCCAAATTACACCCCCACTTTCTCGGTCAAGAGGGTTTTAGGACGTTTTAGGTTTTAGGACGGTTCCCAAAGGCCAACTCGCCCCCAATTAAGGCCGCAGCACTAAGAGCCAAAGCAATATTGCCTCCCGGTTTGAGAGTCATAGTCCTTCACAAAAGACAATGCTGTAAATGTTTTCCAGTTGCACTTGAGAAACAATTGATAATTCAGCTCTCACTTTGCTGTTGGCCCAGTTGTAAGCTTATGTCAATCTGTGATATAAAATGAGTGTTGGGCTCCGTATAAGTATCGATATCAGCTGTTGGCCCAGCTGTAAACTTATGTCAATCTGTGATATAAGCTGGGATATAAGCTGAGTGTTGGGCTCTGTATAAGTATCGCGATATCAGCATCAATGAAGCACACGGGACTGAACTGAAGGGGCACGTGTTGTGGTGGTGACTGTGGGCAGGTTCGTGCAGGGCATGGTGTTCTGCCTGAGGGAGAGGATGCACCGCCGCCCCGCGTGCTCACAGCGTGCCACGGACCTCTACATGAACGTCATCATCCAGTCCAGCATCACCTTCTCCTCCTGTGAACCGTGAACACCTTGCCACACAGCTGATGTGTGGGACTTCACAACAGTTGTATGCTGACACACACACACACACACTCAAACACACACACACACTCAGAGATCACAGTGCTCTACTGTGAAATATCCACACACGCAGGACACACCACTGCAAAGAAGATAACCCCCCCCCTCTCCCCCCACTCCCTCCCACACATACAGTATACAACACTGCACAGGAAGCTCCAACACACGCGCCACACAGCACAGATCACTACACAGCAAGATACAACACACACACACACACTCACACCCACACGTGGTGCCGTTATCCTCGAATATTGCCGTTATCCTCGAAAAAACGTTGAACTGTCTGAATCGTATGTCTAATTAATGAGGAATCAATATGGAACTGATCGCCTAGTCGTTTATTGTTTTTGTTTTGTTTTTTATCAAAGTTTATATAAACGCGACGAAACACAGTGAACAAATTATAATTTGAAAGATAAAACAGTCAGACGTCCAAAAGAAAAAATGAGCACTCCCGCAGCTGGCACTGCAAACCACCAGCTGGTATACCGCGTCTCTCGACGGGAAAGCAATTAATTAATTAACTTATGCATCTTTGCATCATTTTATCTTATTGTATTTTCCCTCAGGGCCTAAACTGATTTGAAGTGAGTGCAGAACGCCTAAATTTACTGTGCACTGATCTTCTCTTGAATAGATCTCGTCGCTGCCGATGAGAATCTGAACTCTCGCCTCCATGGAATGTTTCAGAACGAGTGCTGACGACAAAGACTATTGCATCGACACTTTACGTCACTCGGCTGAGGGTTGAGCGGGGATCTGTTATTATTTGTGTCTGCAAGTAAAGATAACAGCAGTTCGAGCATAATGGCACCACACACGCAACAACCAGCACAGCGTAAAAGGATACCGCTCATACTCGGCAAACAGCACTAAGGAATATATAGCAAGCCCACAACACGGCAACCACAGCACAGAACATCAGGATGCACACACACACACGCAACACACAATGAGACCCGCCCCCGCCCCCCTCCCCCACACAGAGATCTGCGAACGTTACAGTTCATTCTGACTGGTTCGTGAAGGAGGGGGCGGGGGGTGTGGGGTGGGGTGGGGGGGGGGTGGAGTAGCTATGTAATATATTATTATTTTCCCAACACAGATCACGGCATTTTAGAATGAAAAGTTAAATGGAAATTCTTGATTCAGAGAATCATGCTACTGTATCATGTCAAGTTTACCTGACATTATTATTATTTTTTTTTAAAGTATACATGAAAAAGAAATATGCATGTCTCATAGTTTTCTTTTGCATGTTTTCTTTGTTGGATTTCTTTAAAGTTCGTGAGTTTCAAATGAGTTGTCATTTTCGTACAGGTGGCATATGCACAAGCACAAACGCTTAACATATCTCGCTTGGGTAATTTTTTTTCCTGTTTACATTACATGAAAAACGACCCTGATTTGATCAGACGAAAATTGATTAAAAAAAGAACAAAACAAACCCAAACAAAAAACAACAACAAAAAACAAACAAAAAAACGTTTGCTTTCAGTAGTTCGTTCGCCTACGCTTATCAAGATTTTTGTTGTTGTTAACGTTATTGTTATAGTTAGTATTTTGTGCACGCTTTTGCAGGTTGTGTGAGCGAACAGTCATGGAACATAATTGTTTTAGTTATTGTAAAGTCGGTTACAGTTTCCCCCCTTTTTTCTGAGTGTAAATCATTCTTGTTTTGTCATAAATTGTTATAAAAATGATATCGTGCAACAACCTCCAGTTTTGCAGAGATGGCCGAGACATGATTATTCTACTTCCGCTGATGTCTGTCATCAGTGGTGGAGTTACGGTTCTTGGTCAGGTCTCTTACAGATGAGGCCGTCCTTGGCAGTCCCTTGTACGGTCAGTTCTAGACCTGACAAGCAGAAGAAATGTGGACAGTTTTCAAGGTAGAATATCTTGCCGGTTTTGCTGTTCATGATCGTGAGAAACATACGCTCTGGGAATGAAAACTATGCTGAAAGAGACTTGAGAGAAATAGGACATTTTGTTACGAGTATTGGCTGGAGTCAAGCCGGAAGGACAGTAGACTAGACGGTTGAAAGGGTTAATTCAAGCCGGATATTACATGCTTCGAGGATGGGTCAAGGTTAAAAGGCGACCTGTTTAAGTAATTAAAAGTCCGCGCGGACTGTCCACGTGTGTGACCAGGGAGAGAGTGTGTATGTCCACCAAGGGGATTTTATCGAAGACGTTATTTACTTCTTGATTACGTCTCTCTGAGGGGTCCTGCATAAACCTTTAGTGTAGCTGTCGCTGAATACGTTTTGGAGAAGAAAAAAAAGCAAAGAACAAAAACAAAACAAAACAAAACAAAACCGCCGGTTTCTAATTACTGTGATGATTGTGACGCTTTGGTGTCTTGGTGGTGTGTGAGGGGTGAGATAGGCAGGTTAGGGGAGGAAGGGTGGTGTGTGAGGGGTCAGTGAGATAGGGAGGTTAGGGGAGGAAGGGTGGTGTGTGAGGGGTCAGTGAGATAGGGAGGTTAGGGGAGGAAGGGTGGTGTGTGAGGGGTGAGATAGGGAGGTTAGGGGAGGAAGGGTGGTGTGTGAGGGGTGAGATAGGGAGGTTAGGGGAGGAAGGGTGGTGTGTGAGGGGTGAGATAGGGAGGTTAAGTGAGGAAGGGTGGTGAGTGAGGGGTGAGATAGGGAGGTTAGGGGAGGAAGGGTGGTGTGTGAGGGGTGAGATAGGGAGGTTAGGGGAGGAAGGGTGGTGTGTGAGGGGTGAGATAGGGAGGTTAGGGGAGGAAGGGTAGTGAGTGAGGGGTGAGATAAGGAGGTTAGAGGAGGAAGGGTGGTGTGTGAGGGGTGAGATAGGGAGGTTAGGGGAGGAAGGGTGGTGTGTGAGGGGTGAGATAGGGAGGTTAGGGGAGGAAGGGTAGTGAGTGAGGGGTGAGATAGGGAGGTTAGGGGAGGAAGGGTGGTGTGTGAGGGGTGAGATAGGGAGGTTAGGGGAGGAAGGATGGTGAGTGCAGCGACTATGTGTGTTGACAGCAGTGCGAGGTGTGGATAGGTAAGGGGGCGGGGGAGGGGAGGGGAGGGGGTTTAGGGGTGGAGGATTGGGTGGTTTGGTACCTGACGTGCTCAGGTAGATGGGGGTTATGTACTTGGGGGAAATAATATTTACTCTCTGTCTGTCCCTATATAATTTGTATAGCCTGTATCTGTATACACACACGCGCACGTTAACGCGCATTCGCGCTTTTGTGGACATATGAAAGATCGTACACCACCATGATTTATATAATCATTTATTTGTGTGTGTATATATATATATATATATATATATATATATATATATATATATATATATTCCTTTATCATTCTTTATTCGCGCATGTTTTATAAATTCACTTGTACATATGTCACTTGTACATATGTCCATTACCGCAGCAAAAGATTGCAACTTTTTTATTTTTCGGACTGTGACAGATTTTAGCGGTTTTGATGCAAATATTACCTTGTTACCTGGTGTAATGTACGCATGTAACTTGATTTTTATGTGCTGGCTTTTTGTGATCGTGTTTTGTGTCCCGACCCCCCCCCCACCCCACCCCCCCCACACACACACACACACAAGCAAACACACATAATTATAACAAACAAACGCATGCACATACACACATACATACATACAGACAGACACACACACACACAGACACACACACAAGCAAACACACATAATTATAACAAACGCATGCACATACACACATACATACATACAGACAGACACACACACACACAACCCCCCCACCCGCACCCTCCTCACACACACACACATCCACTCTTTCTGCACATGCAAAGAAATCACTGGAAGTCCATTAATGGATCCCATCAACTCTCGGTCCCTTGATTAAGCAAGCAGTGAGCCATTGAGACAGTATCTCCATTTGTGTGTCGACGGCTGTTTCAGATCTGCTGCCCACTTGTCGGTACCCTTTTGTAAATATATTTTCACGGTGTACCTACCGTACAGTACTTGATGTTCATAATCCATTGCCAAAACACTGTGCAGCATTTGATAGTCGCCACATTATTTTTTCGCTTTCTCCTATAATTGTCTTATATGTGCCTCTGTATTGAACTCAGTGTTGGTCCTGCTCACTTCAAGAAAAGAAAAAAAAATCAGATTGAATAAATTCGGCAACAGAGTGCTGAGTGTAACGAACCAGAGAATAAAAATCACTTTGGTCTGGTTATGTGTGTGTGTGTGTGTGTGTGTGTGTGTGTGTGTGTGTGTGTGTGTGTGTGTGTGTGAGAGAGAGAGAGAGAGAAACTGCAGTTGATCAAACAAGGGAGAGAAGCGTAGTGATATTGTGTCATGCGAAAATCATGTATCCCAGGAGTTATCTATCTTTACCTCTTGTGATCATTATTCATGAATGTGTGTGCGTGCGTGCTTCTCTCTCTCTCTCTCTCTCTCTCTCTCTCTCTCTCTCTCTCTCTCATGTGTGTGTGTGTGTGTGTGTGTGTGTGTGTGTGTGCCGCGCAGAGTCAGTGAGAGACAGAGAACAGGAGTTGTGCACAAGGAGGGGTGTGGGGGTGGCAGACACAGACGGATAGATTTGACTTTCTTGCTGCTCGTATATAACCCCTTCCAACTAACCGAGCACCTCCCCCCACCCTGCCCCACACTTCTCCAACCCTCGCCCTATCCCTCACCTCTCTTACACACACACACACACACACACACACACACACTCTACCCACCCAGTCACTGTGGGCCCCCCTCCCTCCCCACACCCATATCAGCCACCCCCATATCCCCTCCCGGCCAATCTTCCCTCCTTCCCCTTCACACCATTGAGAGAAAGAGCACACAAAAATGGAACACAACCGATTGGTCGAGTTCTTATACTCATGTACAAAGACTAGCGGGAAGCATCTACTGACGACCCGTGGAAAAGCATCTCAAACGAACTGAAAGCTAAATATTATTTGATAAGAAACTCTAGGGAGAGATGGACAGTATACCTACAAGGTCTTCAGAGAAGAAGCCCCCCTCAGTCAAGTGTTTCGGCCCTTAACTCCTTACACTCTAGGGGGGCCTGGCCGCACCCAGGTCATGACTCCTGGATGCCCTTGTATTGCCGCCTCGAACGTGCTCTCAAAATCCTGAAACCAATGGAAGCAAGTGGTAGGACTTGATCTTTGACACAGTTTGGAATAGTTGATTTGATCGGATATGCTGAATGCGCATTATCAGTGCTGAGAGAATTTAAGAAAGCATATGGGTGACACGGATCAGAAAGTAAGTTTTGACAGGAATCTGCAAAATAGTGTCGTTTGCAATTAGACCATAGGATGATTATTATGACGCGAGTCTATTTGCGAACGATGCTGCACAGTTACTATAAGCGCTCTCACAAGGGTGTGTTTGTGTGCGGTGTGAGGTGTGTGTGTTTGAATGTCACTTTGTGTGTTTGCGTGCATAATTATGTGATCAAAACCAACAATACAACAGTCTGGTGCGATGTTCCAATAATATGTCTAATGAGTTAAAGACATGCTTCTCTTTTAATTGTCTACATGTACCCAAAGCCATCGCTCGCAATTAGACTTGTCCGTTCGCATTTACCGTTAGGCACCACTGCTATTTCAAACGTGGACAAAATGTTGAAAAGAATGAGCAGACGACCTTTTCCTGGTGCAACCAGTCGGAGAAAGCCTTCAAAAACAAAGGAACTACGTTTGACTAGCGTACGACATGTTATCTTTACAGTACACACGTTGAGCTGGTCGCTTCGACTGCATCGTTCGCAATTAGGTCTACCTACCCTAATGAGAGGTAATCTGCACAGTTTCTCTGGTCTTTTCTTTCTTTCTGTACCGAGAGAGCGCAC
>JAAQRG010324519.1:0-2500 GCA_011634625.1 Babylonia areolata | reverse complement strand
AAAAGCAAACCCAAAACAACAAACAAACCAACGAAACCAAAACAAAAACTAAAAACAAAACAAAAACTTTTTCCTTTAAAAACAACAACAACAGCAACAAAACTTTGCAGTTAACTGCACACAAGACTGCTGCTTGTGTGCATGGTATTCTTCTTTTTTCTTCTTCTTCTTCTTCTTCTGCACTTCCCGCAGTTCGGTTTCATGCTCACGAGAATGTGGAATTACCAGTGCAACACGTTCTGTCACACAGTGCACTCGACAGGTCAGTGGCCAACGTATCTTTTACAGCCTGCGGCATGGAAGTTTGTGAGTCGGTAACAAGTTCTTCAGTGTTGGTGACATGGCTGAACTGTGCGTGTGTGTGTGTGTGTGTGCGCGCGCGCGGGGATGCTCCATCATCTTTTGAGTGTGTTGAAGGTAAGGGAGACGTGATTTTTATTATTTTAATTTTTTTATAAAACTCGTCATAAAATCATTATGGGCAATATTTTCCAGATTTCTTCCCCCCTGTAACTCTTCCGTTTTAGAAGACAGAAAAAGTCGTACATTGGTTAGAAAAACCGAACAACAGCAACAAACTCTACACTGATTTCTTCCCAGTCACTTTTTGATAGGCCTTCTTTATGTCAATCGAGAGGAGGAGACATAGGTATTACAATGTTATTAACTATATTTCCCCCCCGTCTTTGAAACGAAATTGAATGGAGAGAACACAGAGTTGTAAGAAATGTGAATATTGCCAACATTATGTCTTTCCCGAGGTTCTATGTAAGAAATTATCGAATTTTTGCTTTTTGCTTTCACCATACTTCGAAAATAGACTGAACAGCACGTCAGGTATGTAATCCTGTTAGCACTTCTTTAATTAACAAAGAGATTTAAGCATACCAAACACATGTCACACTGAGTGTGAATTACTTGGTGTTAGTTGATAGTGCGGATCGTCAGTGTCGCATTGTCAAACAATTTGCTCATTTGCTATAAAAGCAGTGTGGTTTCGAAAATTTCTCACTCAAAAGCTTCACACAGGAAACTGGATGAATTTCACTTGTGTGCACCTGTGTGACAAAAGGTTGGTCAAAAGCATATTAATACTCTGTCAGTCTGTGTGTGTGTGTGTGTGTGTGTGTGTGTGTGTGTGTGTGTGCGCGTGCGTGCGGATGTGTGTGTGTATGCTTGTGCATGCGTGCGTGCGCGTGCGCGCGCGTGTGAGTATATATGTATGTGTGTGAGTGAGTGTATTTGCTAATGTGTGTTTGTTCGCGTACGCACACACACACACACACACACACACACACACACACACACACACACACACACACACACTCTCTCTCTCTCTCTGTCTGTTTCTCTCTGTCTCTGTCTCTCTCTGTCTCTGTCTCTGTCTCTCTCTCTCTCTCTCTCTCTCTCTCTCTCTCACGCACACACCTATCTATCTATCTATCTATGTATCTATCTATCATGTCCGAGGAAATGGAAACGACTGTATATCAGTCATGACTCACTGCCTCCACACGTCTCTTCTCTTTGATGTTAACAGCACAGTGAGTTTGGCTCGTGGACAAGTTCCCCACAAAGCTTCGGAATCATAATCATTGTAAACATATCCCCATCTCTCTCTGTGATGACATACGGATGTTTTTTTCTCTCCCTCTCTCTTCTCTTTGATCTGCAGAATCGGGTACTTCGTGGTTTATCATATGAATGTGCTGTCATTATCTCCGCTTATTTCTCTCTCTGTTGAAAACTTCCCCCTTCAAACGTCAAAAGTTATAATCATTCTAAACAGATCTCTCTGTCTGTCTCTGTCCCTGTGTCTGTCTCTGTTTTTTTCTCTCTCTCTCTGTTTCTCTTTCTCTGTCTCGCTCTCTCTGTCTCTCCCTCTCTCTCTTCCATCTCTCTCTGAAATGCTATCATGAATATTTTTCCAATTTGTATGACGAACAGAAACAGCAGTTTCATAACACTGCATACACAAGTGTCATTATTGTTATTTCTCTCTCAGTAATGTTACACGATTTTTTCTGGGGTGCTCAGAAACAGCTATTTCATTGTATTGCGTGCAGATATGCTCTGTCTCTCTCTGTTTCTCTCTGTCTGTCACTCTGTCTCTCTCTGTCTCTGTCTATCTGTCTCTGTCTATCTGTCTGTCTCTGTTGGCAGAATGTTTAAAACGCTTATCTGCCAATTCAGTATCGTGAGGGTGTGGGTTCGAATCTCGGTCTCGCCCTTTCCGCCAAGTTTGTCTGGAAAATCAAACTGAGCGTCTGGTCATTCGGATGTCCCGTGTGCAGCACGCACTTGGTTTGCACAGAAAAAGAACCCATGGCAACAAGAGGGTTGTCCTCTGGGAAAATACTGTAGAAGAAAACCACTCTGAAAGGTACACGTACATATTGCATTTGGAATGAACTTTCTCTTTCGCTTCGTCAGGTCTCCGCACTCAGCTCTTTCATGTCTGGCCTTAAAAACCACCTCTGTACAAGATAGCCTCCCTCCC
>JAAQRG010324500.1:0-17678 GCA_011634625.1 Babylonia areolata | reverse complement strand
GAAGTTTAGCATAGAAACCTGTGGGGAGAAGAGTGGTGAAGTTTAGCATAGAAATCTGTGGGGATTATAGTGGTGGAGTTTAGCATAGAAATCTGTGGGGAGAAGAGTGGTGAAGTTTAGCATAGAAATCTGTGGGGATTATAGTGGTGGAGTTTAGCATAGAAATCTGTGGGGAGAATAGTGGTGATCTTAGCATAGAAATCTGTGGGGAGAAACGTGGGGAAGTTTAGCATAGAAATCTGTGGGGAGAATAGTGGTGAAGTTTAGCATAGAAATCTGTGGGGAGAATAGTGGTGATCTTAGCATAGAAATCTGTGGGGAGAAACGTGGGGAAGTTTAGCATAGAAATCTGTGGGGAGAAGAGTGGTGGAGTTTAGCATAGAAATCTGTGGGGAGAAGAGTGGTGAAGTTTAGCATAGAAATCTGTGGGGACAAGAGTGCTGGAGTTGTGATTGGAATTTGATTAAAAATCGTAATCATCAAGATTGATTCAAGTGTGTTTCATTACAGTTGCATTGATGATTAACGGCAAGTAAAGACTGATTCATCTTACTGTTTGGCATGCATGCATGTGTGCATACAGTACTCAATCATACATCATTACAAGTGACATGCGTTGATAAGTCTTCTCAAGACTCACAGACATTCAGGCACACCAGTCTGGTACACACAATCAGCTGAGCTGTTTATCCAAAAATGCATTTGTCTGTTCCTTTATCAGGTTAAAATCTGTATTTCTTTTAGGGAAACCTGTAAGTTCCTTATATTTAACAACTGGCCAGAGGATTAACACACACATACCTGCTTTCTCTTTAGAAACTGGTAGTGCTGTAAATTCTTTATATAAGTATTTGCTTTTATTTACATTTGCATGCCCCCACCTCCGTCCCCTTTTTTTCAGCTTTTGTTTTTATTTTCCCATTTTATAACACATAGACAATTGACAAGATGACATAAAGTGAATAAGAACATATATTGGAAAAGGAGGGAAGACAAATTCGACAAAAACACAGTAACAGCGAAAAAAAACAACAACAAACAAACAACAACAAAAAACCCAAAAAAATCCACACACACAAAAAACCCCCCAACAAAGCCGACATAAGTGACATACGTATATAATAGTCTAAGCATAACAACTGTGAATGGTTGTAAAAGTCAGTTGAATAAATCTTCAAATATGATAAAAGATATCCATATCCCTCAAAGTATAATCATCAATTTATATATATAATATACACACATACATATAATTATATACATACATACATATCAACTTGCACTCTTTTTCAAACATCTACCTCAGTGAATTTTTCTTTTTAAAGACAACGACTATCTTTTCTTTTCTTTGTCCACTATCTCTGGGTAGCGTGCAAATGATAAAAAGTTTGGCATTTTCCTTCCAAGAAAGTCCATAGGCAAACCACCAAACATTCAGGGTTGGCAACCGCACAAATCACGAATTCTTGTTAACAAGGATGAGGGAAAGACAAATGTTTTCGAGCGCCTTTCAATCACGTTGATGCGGCAGGAAGGTGAGTGGGGGAGTGGTGAGAGTGTCATGTGTAAACGTCTGGTTTCCACCCGGTGAAGTAGGTTGCCGCCTCAGTACAGCTGCTGAGGAGATGGCGGTGAATTGAAGTGCCGCCTCAGTACAGGTGCTGAGCAGACGGCGGTGAATTGAAGCAGATTGCCGCCTCAGTACAGGTGCTGAGCAGACGGCGGTGAATTGAAGCAGATTGCCGCCTCAGTACAGCTGCTGAGTAGACGGCGGTGAATTGAAGCAGATTGCCGCCTCAGTACAGGTGCTGAGCAGACGGCGGTGAATTGAAGCAGATTGCCGCCTCAGTAAAGGTGCTGAGCAGACGGCGGTGAATTGAAGCAGATTGCCGCCTCAGTACAGGAGCTGAGCAGACGGCGGTGAATTGAAGCAGATTGCCGCCTCAGTACAGGTGCTGAGCAGACGGCGGTGAATTGAAGCAGATTGCCGCCTCAGTACAGGTGCTGAGGAGACGGCGGTGAATTGAAGTAGGTTCCGCCTCTGTACAGGTGCTGACGGACTGCGAAGGCCACGAAGCGGACACATTATTACCATAGTTATGACCGAGGAGCCAGTCCTGTGGGAAACCAGAAATGCCTACGGGATTGTTTTGCTATAACCGAGTTGCTACTAACTGACGACTACTTAGGAATAAAACAGAAGACCTCTGACTGGGAACCAGTGCTTTCCTTTACTCTAACCGCCGAAATTGCTGATAACCAAGTACACTGACTGTAAGCGGGGTGTACTGTACCTGCTAACCTTATCAAACAAGTATACCCCTTTTTGTTTATCTACAGTTCAGTAAATGCAATATCCGGACAGAGAGAGTCGGTTAAAAACTGGCCCATCTTTGTGCAGTTTGCTTCAGATTTTCTGACCCAGCGTCGAAAGCTTACTTCCCAGTGGACTTGACCACTGCCTTCCAATCTAAGGGGAGTAACTCTTCAAAGTGTACATAAACAATATCCGTAGTTACTTCCCTTCTATTTCACTTGGTTTGCAATTGTCATTGTAGCAGTTGTTGCGTCACTAAATCTGGTCTTCCATTTTTCTCTCTCTCTCTTTTCCCGCAGTGCCAACGCGCGATGTTACATCTACACGTTCCCGTTCACACTGTGCTGTGTCGGATGTTGGATCTGGAACTCTCTATTCATAATATAACGAACCACAGCCTTTTTTATTTTAATAATTTATTTTTAAAGCAAAAACAAGCCATTTGAAAATTGCAGCACTGAGTTTGTATTCCGCAAGTTTTATTTTCACAAATGACAGTATATGATTCTGAACTGTTTAAACTTCAGGAAATGTAAAACTGGCTTTGGATAACCAGTCAAAACTAAATGCAGTTGAAGTTGTTCATCCGGTTCATGCACTTGTTTATCATGTATGTCACTTTTCTTTTATGGCTTGGTTTGGCTTCCGACAGCCAATAATTACTGCATTATGTAAAATTAAAATTAAAATTAAAAAAATTGCATGAAGTTATGCTTGATATGTTGACCTTACCGTATACAATAGAGGTTTCGCAAAAAAAGTGAAGGGCCTCTTCATAAAAGCAGGTATGACTTCACACAGTCCTGGGGATGGGTGTGGGGAAGGGTGGGGGTTGGAGGGGGTGGGTGGGTGAAGCAGATGATTTAAATCATGCAGCCTATGGTCTCTCACTGACTATGATGAATGGCAGCTTCAGGTATACAGACACCATGCACAGCTTGAAAAATTCATTTGGAAAATTAGTTTCAGCCAAACATTTTCTGTTAATTAATTCATTTATACATGATAGCTATGGATGTTCATGGGAAAAAACAAACAAAACAAACAAAAAATGAAGAAAGAATGTGTAGTAATGAGTGGTGTGCATTACACTGGCTACACACACCACTGTTTGCCGACAATTCAGCATTAATTCACATTGCCCCCAAGAGAACTGTTACACAGTTGTCCATCCATTACTTTTTGTGAGCCCTGTATCATGAGTTATCATTCTCCAAACAGATGTTTACAGTGGTATGTGTGTGTCTGTGTAAGACAAATTAATTACTATTTGTGTATTCATGCACTGTATGCACAGTGTATGTGGAGAGCGAGCAAATATGTCCATTGATTACAGTTTTGCGATTAATGGACCAGTTGGAAATGGAAAATAATGAGAGCCAAGTACAGCATATGCGCTTGTGTGAGTGCATGCATGTGAGTAAGACAGTTGTGCGTCAACACATGTTTATGCCTGTGTATTAGTCCAAGGAATACTTGGTGCTGGACAAAATACAACTGCCGTAGAGCTGTGATGAAGAAAGCGCACTCTGGAAACTTTGACAGATCACAATCATGATCATGACACTATGAAACAATCATCAATGTGGGCTGCTTAATGTAGAATAAAATTGACACATTTCCAGCACACAACTTTTAAGTTTGACAAACACCCATTTCTGGTGGTGAGCAAAAATATGTGAATTGAATGTACTGACAACCCCCTAATCCCATCTTCCCCGCTCTGTTCTAACTTTTGTTGTTGAACAGCAGGACTACTACTATACTTACTAATCATAATGTCAGTTTACATAGTGCCTATTTTAAAAAAAATAAGGCTCTAGGTGCTTTACAAAAAAAGGCGCGCGCACACACACATACACACACGTGAGCCATGAAGTCTTAGCCTCTTGTTTATCTATAAGTGTATTCAGTGCAAATCCAATCACAAATCAGTGGCAAAATCATGCCCAAAGTGCAAGTACTTCATTATGCAAGCTCAGAATACACAAAGCAAATGCAGGGATGAAAGGTTTGCTAAATTTCAGTGTTCATCATCATTTAATACTTCTGACAAGACTAGAAAAAAATTAGGAGACGCATGAAACAGTATTGAATCGCTCCGTAATTTTTAACTTAATGCCCATTTAGCGTTTGCTATGACTTTTTTTAAAAGTATGTAATCTTAAAATCAAAGTATTATCATAATTCCTAACTCTGAATGGATGCAGTTTGAAAATTATATCATGATAATACAAAGTTCATATCTCCCCTCTTTTTTTCTCTCTCTGTTTCACACATATGCACACACACACACATAATTATACACACTTATACAAGCATTAACACGCATACACTTTCAGAAATAGTTTGTTTTAACACACATGTAAACCATACATTCATGCCAGCATCAGGTTTTCCTTCACAGCTTCTCAATTTACACAGACAACACAGCTGACATTGTTGACAAAAACCAAATAAAACAAGAGAGGCAAGGCCTTCAAGACTCACTTGTGATAAATTAAGTCCCTTAGCATTAATTAAAGAGTAATTTCCCTTTTTTGCTATCTGCACCAAAACGTTTGCAAAATAAATAAAAATTTCATGCTTAGCAAAAGAAGTTCCTGTTTGAACAAAAAATGAAAATAATGACTCCTCTTGTTGTCGTGTCAGAATAAGAGGTCAAAGTGCCAAGTTTAGAGAATACAAAAAATATAAATATATCAGTAAATGCAGTTTGCATATAATTAGGCTTCTTTTTTTTTCTTTTTTTTTTTTTTTTGTGCCCATCCCAGAGGTGCAATATTGTTTTAAACAAGATGACTGGAAAGAACTGAATTTTTCCTATTTTTATGCCAAATTTGGTGTCAACTGACAAAGTAGTTGCGAGAAAATGTCAGTGTTAAAGTTTACCACGGACACACAGACACACGGACACACACACACAACCACACACACACAACCTAACACCAGGTTAAAACATAGACTCACTTTGTTTACACAAGTGAGTCAAAAATCATCATTCATCAAAAGAATAACAATCCTCAGCATTTTGCGTTATCCAGTGCAAGGTTTCAACAGTCTCCTCAAGACTCCTCAGGCAACCCAAGCTGCCAACACTGAAGTCTTAACTCTTCCATCCAAAAATCACAACTCCTGATGACCAAAAAAAATGTTTAGACATACCATGGATAAAGATTCCCTGATAATGTTTAGTTGTCTGGGGACAAGTTGACAGAAAACAAAACAAAACCAAACCTCTACTAGATAGGGGCAGGGGATAGGGGTGGTGCTGATAAAAACACTGGTCACAAGATTTTCCACAGAAAACGATTCTGGCCCTGGAGATCAACAGCTCCCACAAAAAAGGCCAGAGAAACCTTGCAGATTTTGCAGAAAAACTAAAGGACTGAACATCATATTTGAATCAACTTTTACATCTTGGGATGCAAAATAAAACCACCTTCCCTTTAATTTTTCATTTAAACCTTTTTCTAATTCAATTTTTCGCATGAACATAAATCACACACACACAAAAAAAAAAACAACAAAAAAACACACACACAAGAAAAAAACCCCAAACAAACGCAAATGCAATCAAAGAAATGGATAAAAATATGCACCTTGATTGTGGAATTTATGTGTTAAACAAACACATGGAGATTAAGAAAAATAAAGTGCATGTCCTTGTCTACATCACATATTAAAGATATATGTGGACTGAAATGTGACAGAGGACGTATGCACATCATTATGCAGTGGGAAAAGATTCCTTCACACCCTCTCCTGTCTCCCTACACCCCAAGGAAAAGACAGGGGGAAAAGAGGAAGAAAAGAAGACAAGAGAAAAAGAGAGATAAAAGTCTTGCCTCTGAATGAAAGATCTGCCATACAGCTGGAATTTCCCCAGGTTGTGAGTGCTCTCACAGCTAAACATCAAGGATTTTTGCAGGTCGAAGCAATTTTATTGTCACTCCAACTCTCACAGCTAAACGTCCAGGATTTTTGCAGGTTAAAGCAATTTTATTGTCACTCCAACTCTCACAGCTAAACGTCCTGGATTTTTGCAGGTTAAAGCAATTTTATTGTCACTCCAACTCTCACAGCTAAAAACCCCCCCCGATATTTTTGCAGGTTGAAGCAATTTTATTTCCATTCTCAGTCTCACAGCAAAACATCAAAAGATTTTTGCAGGTTAAAGCAATTTTGTTGTCATTCATCAAATTCAGCAATGCTGTTTTTTCTGTCTGGCGGTACAGGAGGGTGTCCAAACTGGTGTCCATCTGGAAGCCCAGGAAGCAATGTCCTGATGGTGACCCCCTCACATTCACTGGGCCGGGGCATCCAGAAAGGCCGTCAGACAGCGCAGACACTGCTCGTACACCTTGTCAAAGGGGCCCATTCCCTGCAGCTGAAACAACAATGCTGTACATCTCAGGTATGTGACTTTTCTTCCTTTCATGTCTTTTGTACTGGAGTGATATTAGACAGGTACTCTCTCTCTCTCTCTCTCTCTCTGTGTACATGTGGGTTGGTGTGGATAAAAAAGGAATATGGAATGAAAAGGATGAATCAGAGCAGTGTAATCAACATCCCCTAAATATCAAAATAAAACATCACATGAGAGAGTTTGTGCGTATGTGGTGCCACTGTGTGTGCGCACATGTGCATGCATGTGTGTGTGTATGTGTGTGTGTGTGTGTGTGTGTGTGTGCATGCATGTGTGTGTGTGTGTGTGTGTGTGTGTGTGTGTGTGTGTGTGTGTGTGTGTGTGTGTGTGTGAGACTGAGAGAGACAGCTTGAGGTACAGACGTAATCAAGTATGTTTCCACAAGAGTCCTCAAAGAAAAAAACAAAAGTGTATGTACATGCACTAGTTCACAACAATATCATCTGCAGAGTTCTACACTTCCCAAAGTATGTAAAGATGAATGAATAAAAATGGGTAAGAATGGTATACCAGCTTCGTGAGCCTTAAGTCTCAGCAGACTGACACGTGTGACCATGGAAACATGAGGAGGGATGGGGGTGAGGTGGGGGGGCGCTAAGAAACAACAGAAAACAACAACAACAACAACAAAAGAACCACCAGCAAGCTGTGCAGTGAGTGATGTAAGAAAGGATCAAGGCGAAGGGAAGCCTATCGTCTCACAAAATAGGGGTCCACAATGATTTTGTCTTTCTGTGGGTCCCAGTTTCCCAGCATCTGTAGTTTGGCTCGGCACGACTTGTCTGGATTCAGGTGCTCCAGGTCACTGTCACACACACACACACAGGCATGAGAACACACACACACACACACACATACACACACACACACACATACACACACACACAGGCAACACACACAACACACACACACACACACACACACACACACACTCACACACACACACACACACACACACACACACACACACACACACACAATTAACACACACACATACACGCAATCAACACACACACACACACACACACACACACACACAAACATGGGAAACATGCATCCATACAGGCAGAAGACAACATTCACACCAGAAATATACTCATAGAGAGAGAAAAAGAAAATATGAAAGAAAGAAAGAAGGAGAAAGAAAGAAAATGAATGAAGGAAAGAAAGAAAGAAGCAAAGAAACAAAGAGATGCTAAATAGATCAAAGCAAAGTGTAGTATAAACAGACGGTATATGAAGAACAAAGAGAGAACACATGATCATAAAAATGGACAGTATGAATGAACAAATAGTAATGACGTTGAAATGATATATGATGATCACCGCAAATGCATCGATCTCAAATTCAATGACTGAAAATTAATAGCAAACCGACGTCTATCAGCTGTAATAAAGGCAGCGTTGACCTCAATCGAGGGTCCCGGGCTGGTCTCTGCAATGCGCCTGGTGGGTGTAAAGGTGAGCTTTTTTTTCCGATCTCCCAGGTCAACATAACTTATGTGCATGCCTGCTTGTGTCTGAACCCCCTTCCTGTGTATACGCATGCAGAAGATCAAATACGCACGTCAAAGATTCGGTGGGTTATGGAAACAAGAACATATCCAGCATGCACACCCCCGAACACGGAGTATGTCTGCCTACATGGCGGGGTAAAAACGGTCATACACGTAAAAGCCCACTCGTTTATATACGAGTGAACGTGGAAGTTGCAGCCCACGAACAAAGAAGAAGAAGAAGAACAACAACAACAACAACAACAGAACAAACAACGAAATTCAGGCAATGTGTATAACACAAACAGTTTCAGTTTCAGTAGCTCAAGGAGGCGTCACTGCGTTCGGACAAATCCATATACGCTACACCACATCTGCCAAGCAGATGCCTGACCAGCAGCGTAACCCAACGCGCTTAAACACAAACAGAAATATAAAACAGAATAAGATAAAACAAAATAGTACAATATAGTATAATGTAATTTAATATGACTTGAATCTTTCCTGGATGTTGGGAATAACATCAAAATGATTCAACTTTCTGCACAGATGTGATATAAAAAAAATTTTAAAAAGCTATTTCACATTGCTTTACCCTCACGTAGGAAGCGTGAAAACTGGACCAAATAGTTTTGATGTTTGTTGTGATGCAAGTCGCATTTATTTAGAATGTTCTTCATTTCATGCTTGCTCATTTGGTACAGCTGTTTGTGTCAGCATCCTTTCACATACAAGACTGCACTGCAAATAGATTCTCAGTTTCACAGAAGACACTTAGAACATGAAAATATTTTAAAACAGAGTGAAAGAAGACAAACTCAAACAGCCAAGAAAACACACATACAGAAACACACACACACACACACACACACTCACTCACTCACTCACTCACATAAACATACATTCACTTTTTTAAAACCAGTACTGTGCCATCACCTTCACTGTCTATTGTTGATATCTTTGCTAACAACAATGCCATTTGCATTGGGAAAAGACAAGAAACCAACTCCGATGACAAAGGAAATATTTTTGATAACAATAAAGGGGACTTCCCACAATTTCTCACAATGTGAGAGAAACCATGAGGGCACCCCCCACCATTGTGAGAAAACATGGGAGGGGAACAACCACGATTTCTCCCAATCCAACGATTTCTCTCAAAGTGTATGCTCAAGGGGTATTCAAATGACATTGAATCATCAGCCACTCCACATCTAAAAATCACAAACAATTGCAGCTCATACATACTCTCTCACCCACACCCCACCACCTTTGTACACACAGACACACGCACACTAATGTGGACGCACCAATACCTTCAAAATAAAATTACTACAAAACACAACAGCATGACTACCATAGAGCTAGTGCACTCTTCTCTGTTTACCTAACACTAATAGAGAGAGTCAAATCAACTCAAATCAAATTATAGTGCTTTGAGCCTCACCGACCACTGAGGCCATCTCAAGGCTATCGCCACATTAGTACCTACTTCAAGTCAAGGGTAAAAATATACAATAAAAACTAGCCACCACTTGAAGCTTTCCACTCAAAGTTTAAAAACCTTCCATAGTTTAAAACCTTCAAATCTGATTAAAGTCCATCAGCGTCCATGGAGGAACATCATGAAACAAAGTCTTCAGAGAATCCACCAACAGTCAAGGAGCACATGTTTCACGGTGAGAGGACTCATCATGGGGAATACACTGAGGGGCCTCCTCCCCCTTCAACAAGTAAGAATGAGTTTTAAAAAGTGTTCCCCGTGTGCAGTCTGCACAGTACAGACTCCTCCTTTCTAGTCTTCACCCCCAATGGGAGGGTTTCTTTTAGGTCTGGTCTCCTCTTGCAAAGATCCTTAACGTAAGGGTTCACCTTCTGCTTCATGTATGTATATGGTACGAAGGATCTCAATGATTCTTCCTTTACAGTGTTCTTGGCCAGCTGTTCTGCCCTTTCGTTACTATGAATGCCAACATAGCTGGGAACCCAGACCAACACAACATCATATCCTTTCTTTGTTACAAGAGTAAAAGCATCCTAAAATTCCAGCAGTTTGGGATGAGTCAGATTCCTGCAGGCGATCGCCTCCAGGGCTGAAAAGGTGTTGGAAAAGATCCCTGAAGTTCTTCTGTTTTGAAAGGAGGCCATTTTTACCACCAGAACCAGTGCAGTCAGTTCTGCAATGTACACTGAGCTGTCAGATAAGATGTGTTCCGTTGAGGGCGAGTCAGGAAAGGCGGGACAGAACGCAGATGCAGTGACTCCGTCCTCCGACTTGGAACTGTCAGTGAAGATTTTTTGAAAGGTGGGGAATTTGTGGCAGAGTTCCAAAAAGTAAGTTCTGTAGGCCAGTGAACTGATGGAGTCTTTACGGTATGAGGCCAGATCGAATTGGACCTCAGGTGTTTTAAAGGTCCGTGGTGGGCTGTTGGGGAACTAAGAGAAATCTGAGATGCCGCCAACATCCAGATCAGCATTTTCTATGTGCGGCTGAATATGGAGTCCAAGAGGAGGGATGCAGTTTGGGTTGTCTTCAAATTTCTTGTTGAAGGGGTTGTTGAAGACACTATTGTAAGCAGGATTTGGGGGTTTGGAAAAGGAAATTTTCTACCTAAAATTACGTTTAAGTAACATACTTACTGTGACTCACTAGTGCAGACTCCGGCAGGGGTCTGACATTCCTGTCCTGTGCAAACTACTATCCGCCTATGCAGAGAAAACGAAAGTAGCTACGGCCGACAACCTCCCGGAAGTAGGTAACCTCCCCTTTGCCCCTCTAGCTAGCACCTTTTTATGATGACAAGATGCCACAACCAGCGCAGCGTGCAGGGAGAACAGGAAGCCGGGAGGATGGGAGGGTCTTAAATTTGGGTCACGGTAAGTATGTTACTTAAACGTAATTTTAGGTAGAAAATTTCCTTTTAATTACACATACTTAACTGTGACCCACTAGTGCAGAATAGCACAACAAGGTGGAGGGCTCAACAAGGTGTCTGTGCTGCGATGGCCTGTTGTGCAATTTCCACAGAAGCGATGCCTCTTGAGCCATCATCCCGCAGGTGTGTGACGTCTCTCAGGTAGAAGTCGATGAAGGTAGCAGGGTTTTTCCAGTAGGCAGCATCCATGATGTCTTGCAGCCGTGCTGAGTGGGCTAAGGCAAGAGAAGAGGACCATGCTCTTGACTTCATGTGCTCTGGCTGAGGAGGCATCAAGTCTCAACCCTGCATCTGCATATGCCCCTTTAATCGCATTGACTATCCATCGAGACAGAGACGTCTTGCTAATGTCACGCGGATGGTCCAGATTCCAGTTAATGAAGAGTGCTGGTGCGCGAGTGGCGGATGAAGGGCGGGGGTGAGTCATTGGGGGTGGGCCGGTCTGGAGCTGGCTGTTGGACTGTGTGGAGGCTGAAATGTGTATGGCTGGCGCCTGTACACATTGGGTTACTCCCTGGATTGCGCCCTGGGTTGCACTCTGGCGTTTGCGGGGGAAGACTGATGCGAGTGCGGTCGTGGAGCATGCCGCAAGTGTGTCGAAGCGCGGAGAGGGCCCGTGCCAAGGGCAAGGTCCCTACCCAAGCCTACGCGGTGTTTTATGGCCACAGTGGGGAAGCCCTGACCGAAGAGGGAACCGTCAGTGGGGTGGAGCGCTCTGAGGGAAGCATGTTCTGGTGGAGAGCGCATGCATGGGGAGCGGTCGAGCACAGCATCCCTCCTGGCCAAAATGATGTTTATATAGGCCTGTGACTGTATATTTGCAGAACGCATGAGAAGCTGGCTGATCTGCTGGATGAAAGGGGAGAAAATGGTGATATCAAGGCCGGATGGTTGATCAGTGGGGGTTTCCATAAGGGCTCTGGCAAGGCCCGCAAGGAAGCTGTCAATGGCGGCAGTCGATTCTAAAGATATTCTGACAGCTTCCTCCAGATCCATGAGGAATCTGTCAGGCAATGCTACTGTGCGATTGCCATGTAAGTTGTGCGGGAGGAGTAGGAGGTCCTCCTGAGAAAGAAGCAGGGGTCTTTGAGGAATAGGACCCGGAGCTAAAGGTGGGGGTTTTCAAGTGGGTCGGGGCAGGGTTTTCAAGAATTTCCCTCGACCCACTGCGGCTGGAAAATTTGGGACAGAGTCAGAGGGGACATCGCTGATGGGTTGGCCCCTGATGTGTGCCAGTGTGTTCTGCTGGGCCTCAACTACCATGGTCGACTGTGTAAGAGCATATTGAGGTCCATGGGAGGATCTGTGGATGCCCATAATCTCCATAGCACCGCAGGTTTGAGACGTGCCTGGTGAGTGAATTGTCTCCACCCTATCTGGAGTGTAGGAATCTAGGAGGGCTAGTGCTTCTTGCAAGGAAACCAGCTGATTATCTTCCAAAGGTGGTTCCTCTGTATCTGTGTCCCCATCAGAAAACGTCCCTTCTATGGCATAGGATGGTGGATCAGGCTGTGTGCTGAGCACGTAACCAGTGTGGTTGCACTGGGTGCTGTGAGTGTGTCCCGCTGTGTGGGAGAGGAGCTGCTGGGAGTTGGTTGTGGAGGGTGGAAGCAGATTTACTGCAGCAGAAGGAGGAGCAGTAGTAGGAGAAGGTGTGGCACCAGGAAGCAGAGTGGTGCATAATCGCTGCAGCAAGTTAACATGAGTTGCTGGTTGTTTGGTTGAGCAGCTTGCTGAGAAACCATTAGTGGGTGGGAAACAGCAGCAACTGGCGGTACAGCAGATGGGGTCATCACTGCATAGCTCGTAGGAACCATGCACGCACCCACACTGTAGGCAAGGGGCAGTGCCGGTGCAAGGGACCGTGGATCGTGTCGAGTCCGTTTGTGCATCGAAATGAATAGCATCAATGGCACTACTGACCTGAGTGTGGGGTAACAAACCCCTAGAAGTCACCAGAGGAGGCGTAGGAGGTGGTGGGGGTCTGGAGTCGACTGGAGGGAGTGGAGGAAGTGGAGGAAGCGTCGGGTTGGCGTTGAGAGAGCCAAAAGTAGAGGGCCCAGAGTGTTCACGAATCGATTGCAGTCATGCCTTAATTTTAGCCCGATTTCTCCAATCGAGCCAAATAATTTTGCAACCTGACTGAAGACATAATTGGACAAAAAGCAGAAACGCCAAAGAATCGACAGATAGAAAATGCGAAAAAAAAAACTTAGCCGTATGAAGAGCACAGGAACAGGAGTCGATATGGCTGCCGGAAAAAGAGTGCGCTAGCCAGGGGGGCAAAGGGGAGGTTACCTACTTCTGTGAGGTTATCAGTCGAAGCTACTTTCGTTTTCTCCGCAAAGGCAGATAGCAGTTTGCACAGGACAGGAATGTCAGACCCCTGCCGGAGTCTGCACTAGTGGGTCAAGTTTAAGTATGTGTAATTAAAACGGTTTCAAGTAGTAATTCAGGGTCAGCTTCAATCATGGTTGGATAGAGGCAGTTCCCCCACCTCTACGTACAAGCTGTGCACATGGGTGGTGCGGAACACACCTAAGCTGAGATGGAGCCCTTGATGTATCGGGTCCAGCAGTTTCAGGTAAGCTGGTCTAGCCGAACCGTAGACAACACACCCATAGTCCAGTTTGGACCGGACCAGGGCTCTGTAGAGGTGCAAGAGTGTTCTCTTATCAGTGTCTCAATCTGTGTGTGCCATGACTCAGATGATGTTCAGAGCTTTTGGCAGGATGTTTTCATCTGTTTGATGTGGCTGAGGAAATTCAGCTTCTGATCAAAAACAACCCCCGGAAATTTGGTTTTTTTGACTGCCAGCCAGGATGGTGGATTTTCCCAGACAGATTTCAGGGTCCAGATAGAATTGATGAAACTTGGGAAAATGGATACATTAGAGTTTTTGTGGATGAAAAGGTGAAACCATTCTCCTCTGCCCAACACTGAATTTTGTCTACATAGAGCTGGAGCCGTCGCTGGAAGCTGGCGTACGTGCTGCCAGTTGCATAGAGGGCCAAATTGTCTATAGAGAGTTGTCTGATCCCTTCTGAAATGACTGGACGGTGTTGTTGATGCTTAAGAGAGCCGGTGACAGAATGCTCCCTTGCAGAACACCCAGCTCCTGCTCATGAATGTCGGACAGGGTGGTGCCAACCTAAGAAATTGTGGATACACTGGGGCAGCTGTCCTCAGAAGCCAAGCTTGTGCAGATCTGAAAGGATTCTAAATTTCCAGGTGGTAACGTAGGCTTTCTCTAAACAAAAAAAAAAATGGCCACCACATGCTGTTTGTTGACAAAAGCATTTTAACAGTGGTTTCCAGATGGACCAGATGGTCAACAGTAGACCAATGCTTGCAGAAACCGCACTGTTCTTTTGCCAGAAGGCTATCGGTCTGTAGTTCCCACAGCTAAAACTGTGACACATGCTTTCCGTGGCTATCTATTCACACACCTGGAAACTAACATGCCATGATTCTAACAGACTCAATGAACGTCATACAAAACACTGAAAGTGAATGGCAAGCCCAGAATGGCATGAGGCAATGCGCAACTTTCAGATCAAAAAAACTTTTATGGACACACTGCCTTGGACATGCAGGTATTAAGGGAAACGAGCGAGCTGACAGGCTTGCTGGTAAAACAACAACGAGCAGTCTACATCCAGGAAAATCGGAAATCCTCAGAAAAGTCAAAGAATACCAAAAGAACAGGTACATGGCCATCACACTATTGATCGCCTCAAAGAAAGAAAGGTAGAGCACAATCCTTCGCAAATCAAACAAATATTGGCATAATTTCCAAACTAACATTGCGCAAATTTCTTCAAAACATAGAGTCTCTATGGGCTTTTCCAAAAACAGTAGACTGAGCAACACGCTAGATGCCACCTTCCTGGCATCAGAGATCTTTTCCCACCCTCTTGCGGCAAATCAGTGGCAGCATGTGTGTGTGCGCAAGTGTGTCAAGAGCATACATGTGTGTATTTGCGTGTTTGTGTGCATGGGTCGGGTGGCTGGGTGGGGGTGTGTGTGTTGTGGGGGCTACAATTTGTGCCTGTGTGTGTAGAGGATGGGGTGTGTGTTTATGCATGTCTATACTGTGGGAGCTACGGAATATTGAAATGTACGTGTGTGTTTATATATGTTTATGTGTTAGGCCCAACACTCGGCTTATATCACAGGTTGACATAAGTTTACATTTGGGCCAACAGCAAAGTGAGAGCTGTATTATCAATGGTTTCTCCAGTCAATGGGAAACCATTTACAGCTTAGTTTTTTGTGGACTATGACTCTCAAACTAGGAGGCAAAATTGCACTGGCTCTTAGTGCTGCAGCCTTGAGGGCTAGTTGGCCTTTGGGAACCATCCCAGCGCCGACTGTCCTAAAACCCTCTTGGCCAAGAGAGTGGGGATGTACTTGGGCAAGACACTCTCCACTATAATCAAATTCTAGCCCAAATAGTCTGAACAGCAGTTGCCTCCTCTGCTGTTCTAATGGTCATAGTTAGGCATGACTGATTATCATATATAATGTGTGTGTGTGGAGCAAGGTGGCATATGGGCATGTTTGTGTGTGTGTGTGTGTGTGTGTGTGTGTGTGTGTGTGTGTGTGCCGTGAAAGCTGCGATACGTAGGAATATGTGTGTGGGTGGAGGGGGAATCCAGGGTAATGTGGGAGATGGTGTGTGTGTCTGTGTGTGTGTGTGTGTGGATGTGTTGGGGCTCATGTGCTTTTATGTGTAGTGTTGGGTCTGTGCACTTTTGTTTGTGCTTTCATATCTGTGAAACTACATTTGTTGCATATCTGTTGTGCATGTGTATGTGTGTGTGTGCGTGCGCACGCGTGTGTACATGAGTATGCTTGCACGTCTGTGTGTTTATTCACATTTATTTGTTTATCTGTTTATTAATTACCATTATTGTCTTCTTTTTTCCCAGTATTTTATTTCATTTCATTATCTGTTTAATTTTTCATTTATTCTTTTTTTTTTAATTATCTATTCATTAATTCAATGTGTCCATTTATTTGTTTATGCTTTTTTTTCTTTTTTTTCCCACATTAAGGCCTGACTAAGCTTGTCTGGTCACGCTGCTGGTCAGGCATCTGTTCAGATGTGGTACAGTATATATGGATTTGACCAAACACAGTGACGCCTCCTTGAGTAACTGAACTGAACTGAACCTTTATACTTACACTGCACCGCTTCCAATTCTCTCAAATCTTCTGCTGAAAAGCTCCTTTTAGTCCCCAAAACCTCTTCAAAGACATCTGGCCAATGGGCCTTTCAGTATTATGCACCTTCTGTCTGGAATTCTCTTCCTCTGGATCTCCATCACTTACCAACGCTGTCCTCTTTCAAAGTAACCTTGAAAACCCACCTGTTCAAACAGGCCTTTGGGTGTGATGAAGCAAAGCGATTTGTCTGCAATCTTCCTCTTCCTACCCACCCCACTTTACCCTCAAATGAAATCATCATGTAGTGTGAGTGTGTCTGTGGGTGGGTGTTTGTGTATGCACGAGTGTGTGTGTGTGTGTGTGTGTGTGTGTGTGTGTGTGTGTGTGTGCGTGCGTGCAGAGTTTGTGTGTGCATGTGTGATTCTTCATATTTGGAATTTGCAGTTCTGGCTTGGTGTATATTATTACTATATATAACATGTGTGTGTGTGTGTGTGTGTGTGTGTGTGTGTGTGTGTGTGTGTGTGTGTGTTCTGTTCTGGGATATCTGTGCACACAAGCAATACGTGGGTCAGATCCAGAATTCTCTCCGGGAAAGAATATACCAGCATAGGTCTGACATAGGTTTGAACAATTCAGCAAAGTGAACGTGGGTCACTATGCACTTCCATGAGCCTGGACACACGCAGGACAACATAAAGGTCATGGCAATTGAAGAAGTACATCTGAAGAATAAACAAGCAAGGCTCAAGAGGGAACAGTTCTGGATGGCGAAACTGAGGACAGTCCACCCTTTTGGTCTCAACACACTACAACTGGATATCTGAATTTATTTCGACCTGAAAGCTGGGTTTGACAATGACGATGGATCAGTTCCAGAGACAGAATGGTGTGAATGCTAACTTGTGTGAAAACAACAACTACTACTACCACAACAACGACTACGACTACTACTGCCACCACCACAACTCCCACAACTTCTACCACTTCCATGACTATTACACCAACAACAACCACTACTATGATGATGACAACGGCAACGACGACGATGATGACAACGATGACCGCTACAAATACTACTGATTGTGGATGTGGAGGTGATGCTGGTGTGGATTATGGTGATAGATGTCCTACTATTCTAGTTCATTCAGTTGTTTATTTTTCTTTTATCTTATTTATTTATTTATTTTTACATTTTTTCATCAATTAATCATAGATGTAAAATTCAACCCTTTCCCTTTCTTTCCGCTCATCAGTACTTTTCTTAGATGGCTCTCTTTTTGTAATACAGCATATTGTTCTCAACGATTTGATTGTTTATAATTGTA
>JAAQRG010324489.1:0-17684 GCA_011634625.1 Babylonia areolata | reverse complement strand
TATCTAAAAATATACACAGACGGATCTGTTCTAGAAGATGGTAATTCAGGAGCGGCCTTTGTAATTCCTTCATTTAGAATAGAAAAATTATACTATACTGGTAAACAATATTCCATTTTCACAGCTGAACTTATAGCCATACTTATGGCCTTAAATTATATTTCAGACATTCCGAAAACTGTAAGTGAAATTTTATTATGTGTAGACTCAAAGTCAGTATTACAAGCTATAGAATCTCCAAGTTCAAAGAAGCGAATTGAGATGACAATGGAAATAAAACATATTATTCACCAACTGACAAAATGGCATTAAAATAACTTTCTGTTGGGTACCTTCGCACTGTGGAATATCTTCAAATTAGTGGGTAGACCAAGCAGCTAGAACAGCAGCACGTAATTTCGAAGGCGCAATACAACTTGACATCCAGTTAGATCTACATGAATGCATTAGCTGTATAGAAAATGTATCTAGAAATCGATTTAAAAAATCACTTATAGATTCAAATAATCAATATTACCAATGTTGTGTAAACACAAATAATGCAGCTAATCCCAAACATTTTCTAAATTTGACACCAGCAGCACATTCAAGACAAATTACAAGTCTAATGTATAGACTTCGTTTAAATGCCTTTCGTACAAAATTTTCTAAAAATATAAAATGTATATGTGGTAAGCAAATAACTGTAAGCCATCTACTCATTCACTGTCCGAGCATAAGACAGTTACTTCCAAAAGATGTAGTTGATGACTTTTCTTCCAATATTTCATTAGCCACTGAAAAGATTTTGAATGATTATTAATTGCTTAAAATGTTTTCAGAAAATTTAAACTCCAGTCCAGTTGGTATCCTCCTTTGATGTATTATATTTAATACTGTTATTTATATTTACATTGTTGTAGGTTAATACTTGTTGATATGCATATACATGTTCTCCTTCCCATGACAACTCATTCAATACACACCACAACCTCTTTGGACTTTTTCTTATAATATACTTTTCCTCTGATACATGATTTTTTTTTTAACACTAATATTCACATGCATTCCCTTTCCTTTATACACTACTTTACTCCTTTCTGTCTAAAAACACTTATAAATGAATAGACATTAAACTGAAGACAACACACATACACACACACACATATTCACACAAAATGCACACACACACATTCACTCAGAAACTGCACACACACAAACACATTCACACAGAATACACACACACACACACACACACACACACATACAGAGAGAATGCACACACACACACATACACACAGAATGCTCTCTCTCACACACACACACACACACACACACACACACACTAACACAGAGCACACACACATACACAGTGACACACACACACAAACAGAGTGATACACATACAGTATGCACACACCTCTCTGCACTACCCACCAACAAGGTTCCAACATCACAATATCATGGGCTGCAATATTTCTCAGCCCTACCCACCAACACGGTCCAAACCTCACTATATCGTGGTGGGCTGCCATATTTCTCCGCCCTACCCACCAACACAGTCCAAACCTCACTATATTGTGGTGGGCTGCCATATTTCTCTGCCCTACCCACCAACACAGTCCAAACCTCACTATATCGTGGTGGGCTGCCATATTTCTCCGCCCTACCCACCAACACAGTCCAAACCTCACTATATCGTGGTGGGCTGCCATATTTCTCCGCCCTACCCACCAACACAGTCCAAACCTCACTATATCGTGGTGGGCTGCCATATTTCTCCGCCCTACCCACCAACACAGTCCAAACCTCACTATATCGTGGTGGGCTGCCATATTTCTCCGCCCTACCCACCAACACAGTCCAAACCTCACTATATCGTGGTGGGCTGCCATATTTCTCCGCCCTACCCACCAACACAGTCCAAACCTCACTATATCGTGGTGGGCTGCCATATTTCTCCGCCCTACCCACCAACACAGTCCAAACCTCACTATATCGTGGTGGGCTGCCATATTTCTCCGCCCTACCCACCAACACAGTCCAAACCTCACTATATCGTGGTGGGCTGCCATATTTCTCCGCCCTACCCACCAACACAGTCCAAACCTCACTATATCGTGGTGGGCTGCCATATTTCTCCGCCCTACCCACCAACACAGTCCAAACCTCTCTATATCGTGGTGGGCTGCCATATTTCTCCGCCCTAATCACCAACACGGTCCAAACCTCACTATATCGTGGGTTGCCATTTTTCTCCATCCTAATCACCAACACAGTCCAAACCTCACTATATCGTGGGTTGCCATATTTCTCCACCTTAATCACCAACACAGTCCAAACCTCACTATATCGTGGGCTGCCATATTTCTCAACCCTAATCACCAGCAAGGTTCCAACCTCACTATATCATGGGTTGCTATATTTCTCCGCCCTACCCACCAACACCGTCCCAACCTCACTATACCGTAGGTTGCCATATTTCTCCACCCTAATCACCAACAAGGTTCCAACCTCACTATATCATGGGTTGCTATATTTCTCCGCCCTACCCACCAACACTGTCCCAACCTCACTGTACCGTAGGTTGCCATATTTCTCCACCCTAATCACCAACAAGGTTCCAACCTCACTATATCATGGGTTGCAATATTTCTCCGCCCTACCCACCAACACTGTCCCAACCTCATTATACCATAGGTTGCCATATTTCTCCACCCTAATCACCCACAAGGACCCAACCACACTATATCGTGGGTTGCCATATTTCTCTACTCTACCCATCAACACAGTCACAAACTCACCATATCGTGGGTTGCCATACTTCTCTGCCCCCTTGATCTTTCTGTCCATCAGACGACCACTGAGCGGCGCCGTCAGAATCCCAAAGAACTGCATGGCAGCGTACACTGATGTGTAGTGACTCACTGTGGTCATGCAGATGAAATAAAGCAACATTATTTTGGTGTGTATAAAAATGTGTAACAGTGTAATATGTCGAATATTAAGGCCATGCAGATGAAAAGAAACCACCACAACATTATTTTGGTGTGTAACACTGATGTAGTGACTCACCGTAGCCATGCAGATGGGGAAAAAAACCCATTATTTCAGTGTGTGTGTGTGTGTATAGTATGTGACATTAACAAAATGAGTTATGTGGAATATTAAGGCTATACAGATGAAAAAAAACACATCATTTTGGTGTGTATAAAATGTTCCAGTAATGTAACATTAAGAACTGCAAGGCCATGCAGATAAAAACAACAACAACATTATTTTGGTGTGTGTATATATATGTGACACTGACATAACGTGTTACGTAGAATATCAAGGCCATGTAGATGAAAAACAAACCCATTATTCTGGTGTGTGTAGATAAATGAGACACTTAAATAATGTGTTAAGTAAAATATCAAGGCCACACAGATGCAAAAACAACATTATTTTGGTGTGTATGCATGTAAAATTGATGTAATGTGTCATGTGGAATATTAAGTGTTCTGTAAAGCACCTTGAGCAGTTTTCTGGACAGAGTGCTGTATCATCATTATTATTATTATTATCATTATCATGAGAACATTATGATTATTACTATTAATGTATTATCACCTTCATTAACATTATCACTGTCATTGCTATATTATTATTCTTATGAACATGTATTTAAATGAACAACAAATTCATTGGGAAGAATGGGGACCTTCATTTTGTACATCACATTTATATGTCGTTTGTTATTTTAAAAGAATAATCAAATGTCACAAATCTAATTAACTAACTGGCCAACTCAGTGACAACTAAGTAATTGGGTAAGTGATTTAACTACATGCAGTTAATTTTGGGAGTTTATTATTTTTTTCTTATTTTTTTCCGCTACTCATCATCAGCACCATTACAGTGACAACTGACATTGCTCCAACACTGCTCATTTGAAATCCCTCTTAGTCATACACACAGCCATACCTGGATACACCTGCAGCAGTGTCAGTGCTAGTAATCCACAAGGCAGTGTGCGAGTTACAAATGAACTGGTAAATACAAATTTCTCTGATAAGTTATTTCTCTTTTTTTTTTTTCTTCCTCCCCCCCACCCCCCTTTCTTTCCCACTAAGGGAATTGCTAATGCAATCCAATATATTTTGCTGTGGTGAACTATTGTGGTTTTCCTTTTTCTTTTCTTCCCAGAAGCCAGACTTAACCCCTATGCTGCCTATATGACGAGATAACTCGTCATGGCAAGCATGTATGCTTCGCTGCCACAATGACGAGATAACTCGTCATGGCAAGCATGTATGCTTCGCTGCCACAATGACGAGATAACTCGTCATGGCAAGCATGTATGCTTCACTGCCACAATAACAAGATAACTCGTCATGGCAAGCATGTACGCTTCGCTGCCACAATGACAAGATAACTCATCATGGCAAGCATGTACGCTTCACTGCCACAATGACGAGATAACTCGTCATGGCAAGCATGTACGCTTCGCTGCCACAATGACAAGATAACTCGTCATGGCAAGCATGTATGCTTCGCTGCCACAATGACAAGATAACTCGTCATGGCAAGCATGTACGCTTCGCTGCCACAATGACAAGATAACTCGTCATGGCAAGCATGTACGCTTCGCTGCCACAATGACAAGATAACTCGTCATGGCAAGCATGTACGCTTCGCTGCCACAATGACAAGATAACTCATCATGGCAAGCATGTACGCTTCGCTGCCACAATGACAAGATAACTCGTCATCAAAATATTCTGACTTTTCCCTGCTTTGTGTTCAGGTCGTTGACAAAAATGCTGGTAGCTTTAGCTTGGGGTATCTTTCTGGATTCTATTCATAGCTAGAAACCCCATCTACGTCATGAGGCAGTCCTTTATTTGAACGTTTTGGTTGGGTTACTGTCCCAGTGTTTGCCTGGCTCCTCTCCTTGCTCGCTCAACAAAATGTCGGACTGACGCCTTGCTCAAGACATGCGATCGTAGCTAACTAAATCAACCAAGATTGCTTTCTTTTGCTGATGCTCAGAAAGAATTGAAGCGTAAACTCAAAGAAGACAGTAATGAACATTTATAGGACGATTTGATAGAAAATAAAGGGAGCAATCAAGAGAGTGGCCAAGATACGACTACCAGTGAGTGATGCCGGCTGTGCAAACCTTAGCAGATGACAGAAAGTGACTGAATTATTAGCAGGACAGTGTGAGCGATTTTCTTGGCACTCAGCCAACGCGGTCTGATGAGAACTGGATAAAGTGACTGTGTGAGAGGGGTGAAGAGGAGGCGGATGGAGACTGAGAGGGCGTGGCCTCACATCCACATTATCACTTGGAGAAGTCACAATGCATTGTATATCTATCTTTTTTTTTTCTTTTTTCTTTTTTTTATTGCGGTTGTTCTAGTATGATTTTGTGTATGCAGATATCCATTTGTCCAGAAAATATGATATTTTAGTGCAAATTACCTGACTAATGTTAGTAATGAACAAGTTGAAAATGTGACAAAAAACAAAACACTGATTTCAAAACAACAGCATGTCACTAAAAAATATATAAAATGGGAAAAGATCATGTGTTTTGTGTTCTTTATTCATTTACCTTTCAGAAAATATATACTCTTATGGGTCTTTCTCCAATAACAAAGAGCACAGAATTTTTTGAAAATTTATACCCGTTTTTGGGGAAAAAACCCTGGCAAATACTGAATAGATTTCACTTAAATCTTATTTTTCCTGGCAGTGAAAGGATTAATATCATTTAATATCATGCTTCTTCCTTTACCCGCTCATTTCATTTTGTTTCTCTCTCTCTTTCTATTGTTTAATTATTGGAGACATTAAAAAAACAAACAAAAAAAAACTACATACATGTAATATATACACACATATACACATGTCTTTATGTCTTTTTTCTCTCTTTTACTCCCACAATGTTTCACTGGAACCTAACATAGTTTGATTTAAAATATTTTAGAACAACCAACATCATTAACATTGATAACAGTGAGTAATACATAAGCCTGATAAAAATAATATGATGAATAAACACATGCAATTTTTTTTTTTTTTTCATTAAAAAAAAAACAACCCAGATGATACCACCAACAGACACAACAATTAATTAACAACAAAAACAGCAAAACACACACACACAAAACAGATGGACAGGCCTTAAAAAAAGACAAAAAACCACACATAAAAACACAGATGACCTCAGCTACAGAGACAGGAAAAAACAATACAATAAAAAAAATAATTAAAAAGCCACAAGGTGACCTCTGACAGACAGGAATTTAAAAACGACAACAGATGTCCTCACCTGCAGACATTTTTTTTTTTTTTTTTTTAAAGAAGAAAAAGAAAAAAGAATGACAAAAAACTAAAAAGGCTGACATTACAAACAGACAAAATTATGTACCTAAAAAACAAAAAAAAAAAAAAAAAACCAACCTCATCATCCAACAGGAATTAGGAAGAAAAATTAAAAAAATAACCCAACCATTTGACCTCACCAACAGAATGGAACCAATAGAAATTTTATACCAAAAAATATATACATTTTAAAAAAATGTTTTAAAGGAACAAAAAAACTTAACAGGTGACCTCACTAACAGAGACAGGAAATTTGTTTTTTTAACAGAAAAGCAAAACAAAAGCTAAACAGATGACCTCACAGAGATATACAACCCCCCACCCCCTGACCCCCACTCTTCCCCCCAAAACCCAGACATAAAGCCAAGTTCCCACAGGCCAATTATCCCCCCCCACCTTCCTCCAAACAAACACCTGACCTAAAGCCTTGACTCCACAAGCCAACCCCCTCCTCCCAACAAAAACTACTGATGTAAAGCCTTGTCCCCCATCTCCTAACAAAACCACGGATCTAAAGCCTTGCCCCCACAGGCCAACCACCTCCTCCCAACATAAACCATAGCCTTAAAGCCTTGTCTTCCCTTCTCTCAACAAAACCACTGACCTAAAGCCTTGCCCCCCCTCCTTCCTCCCAACAAAAACCACTGACCTAAACCTTGTCCCCCTCCTCCCAAGCAAAAACGCTGACCTGAGAGGCGATACATATGCAGCAAAACCGCTGACCTCTGCAAGGCGATGCCCCCCTCCTCCCAACAAAAACCACTGACCTAAAGCCTTGCCCCCCCCCTCCTCCCAACAAAACCACTGACCTAAAGCCTTGCCCCCCCCCTCCTCCCAATAAAAACCACTGACCTAAAGCCTTGTCCTCCCCTCCTCCCAACAAAACCACTGACCTAAACTAGGCTAAAGCCTTGTCCTCCCCTCCTCCCAACAAAACCACTGACCCAAAGCCTTGTCCTCCCCTCCTCCCAACAAAAGGAGCCACTGGGCTTAAATCCTTGCCCCCTGCCCCCCATTCCTCGCTTCCTAACATAAACCACTGACCTTCAAGCGCGTCCCAGCCCCACACAGCTTCCCAACAAAAACCACTGACCTAAAGCCTTGTCCCCCCCCCCCCTTCCCAACTAAAACCACTGACCTACAGCCTTGTCTCCACAGGCAAGGCGGGTGATCCAGGTGTTAAACATGCCCACAAAGATCCAGCTCCTCAAACGCTGCACGCTGATCCACATCACGTCCGTCAGGAACAGCGGCGACAGCGCCACCTTCAGGAACGTCTTCTGCTTCGTACGCCCTCCCACTCCTCCTCCCAGCATTCTCTCTGTTTCCCCTTCCAGACCCTGTGCCTTCTCATTTCGTCCTGCCGGTATCACTGGGCCTCTGGGAAAGGAGATTTTTCTCTCCATGTCCAACGGAGATGCTACACTGGTCTCACTGGGTAACCAACTCATCACATCGTCTCTGTTCCGTGGATCAGCCTCGTCGTTGTCGGTCGGCTTCTTCTCTCCCGCCGGTGATAATGAACGATCAGCGCCATCGCCGCCAGACGAGTCCTGAAGCTCTGTGTTTCCCGGTGCACTCCCGTTCACCCCCGCCATGGGAGTTTCCCATGCTTCAGACAAATCCTTGGCTGGAGATATGGACGATGTCAGAATGACGCTGCCTGTGGGATCAACCGTCCACTCCCCAGTAGCGTCTGTTTTTGCCTTCAGTGTGGTCTGGTGCCTGCAGAACTTGTGACAAAGGAAGCAGCGCAGCCGGAAGCCAGGGTTGAGGGGGAAGGGGATGCGGGACTTGGGGAGGAAGAGGAAGGTGGAGCTGGTGAAGATGACGAAGTACAGCACTGCCTGGATGGTGAAGGATGTGTTGACCGACACGCCTCCTTCATAGGCACCCTGAAAGGTCATCACCGTCATTATCATCATGGTTCTGTTTCGCCTGAAAGGTCATCACCATCAACGTCATCATCATTGTTTTGTTTAGCCTGAAAGATCATCACCATCATCATAATCATCATTTTGTTTAGCCTGAAAGATAATCACCATCATCATTATTTTGTTTAGCCTGAAAGATAATCACCATCATCATTTTGTTTAGCCTGAAAGATCATCACCATCATCATCATTTTGTTTAGCCTTAAAGATCATCACCATCATCATCATTTTGTTTAGCCTTAAAGATCATCACCATCATCATCATTTTGTTTAACCTTAAAGATCATCACCATCATCATCATTTTGTTTAGCCTGAAAGGTCATCACCACCATCATCATTTTGTTTAACCTTAAAGATCATCACCACCATCATCATCATCATTTTGTTTAGCCTGAAAGATAATCACCATCATCATTTTGTTTTGCATGAAAGATCATCACCACCACCATCATCATTCTGTTCAGCCTAAACGATCAAAACCATCATCATTTTTTTAAGCCTGAAAGATCATCACTGTCACCATCATCATCATTCTGTTTAGTCTGACAGATCATCACCACGGTGAAGTGGCGACCACCCCTGCAGGTGCAAGTTCGAACCTGCTGAGGATCAGGAAAAAAAAAAAAAAAAGGCGGCAATACAAGGGCATCCAGGAGTCATGACCTGGGTGCAGGCCGGCCCCCTTAGAGTGTACGGAGTTAAGGGCTGAAACACTTCACTGAGGGGGGCTTCTTCTCTGAAGACCTTGTACTGTCCAGCTCTCCCCTGAGTTTCTTATCACTCACCATCATCATCATCATCATCATCATCTGATTAGCCTGAAAGATTATCAGCATTGTCATCACCACCATTTTGTTTCACCTGAAAGATCATCACCATCATCACTGTTTTATTTAGCCTGAGAGATCATCATCATCATCATTAGCCTGAGAGATCATCATCATCATCATCATCATTTTGTATAGCCTGAAGGGTCATCACCATACAGCCACACACACACACAAATGCATGCACACACAAATGCATGCACATATACATAATTACATTCATACACATACATGCTTTCAGTTGTACAGATTAAGAACTGATAATAGTGACACAACAAAAAGAATGCATGTGCAAATGGTTAAGTGTGGTTCATCATTTTTTAGGCATGGCAGTGTGTGAATGGGCCGTTGCCAGTTCACTGTGTCTGACTTCACTTAGAGAAGTGGGCTATATGAATACCATTCATTTTCACCATCACCATCATCATTTTGTTTTGAACATTTATGAAACCACCTGGGGAGTGAGTACTGGGGAGTTGGGGGATGGAGGTGGCAGGGTGATTATTCTTGAGGTCTTTTGTTGCTTAAATTGTATGTCTTAATCTGTATACCTGAATACGTGTTTGCATGTAAGCATATCTGTGTGCATTTGGGTGCGTGTGTGTGTGAGTCTTTGTGCCTGTGTTTTAGTGTGCCCGCGTGATCAGGCGTGTGTGTGTGTGTGTGTGTGTGTGTGTGTGTGTGTGTGCGTGCCTGGGTATTTTGTTGTTGGGATTGTGTATGCATGCCTTTGTGTTTGATATATAGTGAACACTGTTATTTTTGTCATTTTTTTTTTTTAACCTGTATCCTTTAATCTTACACACCCTACTCCCACCCCTCTCCTCCACTTAAAATGGGTTATATGACCTTTGCTGTGCTACACATATGTTTACTATGAATGGGTGTTCCTGTTGGCAAGTGGGAGGATGGTCAGACTTGGCATTGCTCTGTGGAGGCAATGCATATGTCACCTTTTTGTGACAAAGAATTCTTCTGTGTCACCTTTTCGTCACAAATAATTCTTCTATCTTGTACCTTGTGGGCGCATGGTCAGATCTGGCGTTGTTCTGTGGAGGTAATGTATTTGTTGCCTTTCTGTCACAAAGAATTTTTTCTATCTTGTATCTTGAGGGAGCATGATAAGATCTGACACTGTTCTGTGGAGGTGCTGCATTTTGCCTTTTTGTCACAAAGAGTTCTGAAAACTGGATCATGAGTTCAATGCTTAACCAATTCCGCCATGGCGCATCCTTTCATGTGTATGTGTGCACATGTACGCATGATCCTTTATCACTATTCATCACTTATCAAGTATCTCCCCCACCCATCCCACATGAGCCAGTTAGCCAATCTACCTCCCACGCCCACACAACCCACACACCCCACACCCTCCCCGGCTCCCCCACCTTGAAAAGCAGGAAGAGGAAGGCGCTGGTGTCGTAGGATCCGGAGTAGAGGGACATGATGGTGGAGCGGAGTGGGGGGATAAGACAGCTCAGCTGCAGGTTGGTCAGAAGGATCTGGTACCCCCCGTACACCAGGCCCGTGAAGCCCGGGTACAGCAGGTAGGGGTTGGCTGGTAGGGAGGAAGGTGGCAGAAGAATGGTTGAGAAACTCGGCTGCCAATGCAGAGTCCATGAGGGTGTGGGTTTGAATCCCGCTCTTGCCTTTTCTCCCAAGTTTGACTAGAAAATCAAACTGAGCCACTAGTCTTGTGGATGAGACGATAAACTGAGGTCCCTTGTGCAGCATGCACTTGGCGCATTGAAAAAGAACCCATGGCGACAAGAGTGTTGTCCTCTGTCAAAACTATGCAAAAAGAAATCCACTCTGATAGGTACACAAATGTATAAGCATGCACTCAAGGCCTGACAAGCATGTTGGGTTATGCTGCTGTCAGACATCTGCTTTGCAGATGTGGTGTAGCGTAGATGGAATTGTCCAAACGCAGTGACGCCTCCCTGAGAAACTGAAACTGAAAACTGCACCACAAACCCATCCACACACTTAGACGGGTGCAACAGCCGAGTGGTTCGAGTGTTGGGTAAAGGAGTGGAGATTTTTTCGGATCTTACACGTCAACATAATGTGCAGACCTGCTTGTGCCTGAACCCCATTTTGTGTGTATGCGCTCGCAAATCTTCTTCTTCTGCATTCGTGGGCTGCAACTCCCACGTTCACTCGTATGCACACAAGTGGGCTTTTACATGTCTGACTGTTTTTACCCCACCATGTAGGCAGCCATACTCCGTTTTCTGGGGTGTGCATGCAGGGTATGTTCTTGTTTCCATAACCCACCGAACGCTGACATGGATTACAGGATCTTTAACGTGCGCATTTGATCTGTTTGCATATACACACGAAGGGGGTTCAGGCACTAGCAGGTCTGCACATATGTTGACCTGGGAGATCATAAAAATCTCCACCCTTTACCACCAGGCGCCGTCTGCCGTGTCTGAACCTTCGGGACCCTCCGGACCGGGCAGTCCAACACTTTAACCACTCAGCTATTGCACCCGTTGACGCAGAAGATCAAATATGCACATTAAAGATACTGTAATCCATGTCAGCGATCGGTGGGTTATAGAAACAAGAACACACCCAGCATGCTCACCTTAAAAACAGAGTATGGCTGCCTATGTGGCAGGGTAAATAAACAAAACGGTCATATACATAAAATGCTACAGGTCTGTCTGAGCGTGTATGTGTGCATGCCTGAAATGTGACTGAATGATGCAGGAATCAAATGATGAGCGCCCAATGGCAGTCATCAGTCAGCATTACCCAGGTAGACAGCCTGTTGTGAAAATGACCCCGTGTTTGTAAAGCGCTGAGGATAGGCACCATATAAGTATCCATATCATCATCATCATACCCGCCCTTACGCTAATGTACCGTAACATTTGGAATATTAGACACAACTTTGACCTCTGCGGCTACAATCATGATGCGGCTTGTTTCATGGATTTTACCAATGTTGCGGGTTTTCCTGATCACATGTTCAGATCCAGTCAAGTGTTGTCATCAGTCTCCTCCAGTATATTTTTAAATTCACTTTGGTTTCAAAACTGGTTTTGACTCTTCATGAATTCATAACTTACTGTAAAAGTGTGCTGTGTTAACTGTTCACATTTTTTCCCTCCAAATTTACACATGACCCTTATGTATACGAAACATTCAGTTGATCACCCTTAATCAGACAATGTCCATCATTCTGAAAACACAATGCAATGCTTACAATAAATTTACACATGACCCTTATGTATACGAAACATTCAGTTGATCACCCTTAATCAGACAATGTCCATCATTCTGAAAACACAATGCAATGCTTACAATGCAACTTTCAAAATGAAGGTGATCGAACTGGCCACTGAAAAGGGAAACCGAGCTGCTGCCTATGAATTTGGTGTAACATTTGCAGCTTATACACCACTGAGGCTTCTATGTGAAAAAATTCTAAATTAAAAAAAAAAAAAAAAAAAATCAGGGGATGTGGCTGATACAACAATAAATTCAAAAGCCTGAATTTTACAGTATGTATCCATGTATCACTCAATGCTCTACTTATATCAGAGATCAACATAAGCTTGCAGTTAGGCCAACAACAAAAATAGAGCTGTATGATCAATGGTTTCTGAATTGCAACAGGAATTCATTTACAACGTAGTCTTTTGTGGAGGACTATGACTCCCAAACTGGGATGCAAGACCGCTTTGGCTTTTAGTGCTGCAGCCTTGGGGGCTAGTTTGCCTTTTGGGACCATCCCAATGCTGACTGTCTTGAAACCCTCCTTTGCTGGGAGAGCAGAGATGTAACTTGGGCAAGACACTCACCACTACAATCAAATTCTGGCCCAGATAGTCAGGACGGCTGTTGCCCCCTCTGCTATTCTGATGGCCATAGTCGGACATAACTTACTATCATACATACCTTAATCACTATTAATCACTTACCAAAGTACCACCACCCCCGTACTCCAGGCCTGTAAAACCCAGGTACAGTAGGTAGGAGACAACTGCAGCACACGATACACCACAAAACTTATACACATAATGCCTGCCCTTATGTGTGTGAATATTAGATTGAGAGTCAAAGGTCCTATAATCTTTTCTGGCCATCACAGCAGTGAATTCTCATCCACTGTGTCCAGGGCTTGGCATAGGATGGTAGGGTCCAATCCTCTCCTCCTGCAGTTTTAACCTTCTCCAACCAAAGTCAGGTGCCTATTCACAATGAGTGGAGTGAGAATCAGAATAAAATGCCTTTCCGAAGGTACTTGGTCAAAATATGTCCTCAAACACTGATGACTGATTATTGATGAGTCCTATGCCAAACCAATTCTGCCATAGCACATCCTTTCGTATGAATGTGTACACGTATACACATTACCCTTTATCATTATTCATCACTTACCAAGGTATCTCCAGCCCCTCACATGAGCTGATGGCTAACCCACAAAATTTGACAAAGCTTGGGTTTGTCATTCTTTTTGCTTTGTGTCTTTGTTTTCTAGCCTGCTCAATTCTGTGCTCACCCTCCCTCTGTCCTATTTTATACAGAAACTGACACACACAACCTGAAAACAACTTTATGGCTTCAATACTGATGACAGCTCAGATCTTTGCCACAATGTTTCAAGCAAGCACGATCAATTCATTTCAGAACAGTCTGTCTGCTCCCTAGTAAAAGGCAGTTTTTCCCCTGTCCTGCATTGTTGAATAAATTTCTATATCAAGTAACTGCATGGTTATTATCTGTGAGCAGTTAAGCACGTCTTTACTGTTAAGTGCAATCAGTGTGTCTTTAGTCTAAGGACACATTCTGTGGTAATCGTATTCTTACACTTGGAATTTTTGCATCGCAGGGTACTGGTGTAAAGCTGAGGTAACCAATCTTACTTTGTACAGTTCTACACAGTTTGCAAAATAACCTGAAACAGAAACTGTGCAATACTCACACGGTGAAGCGAAGATCAGGCAGGTCTGACCAGCCATAAAACTCACTCTGCAACAGAACAATAGTGCAAAAAGCAAAATCATAGGGCCTCCTGATTATTTTCTACATTTCCATTTACAAATAATAATAACAGATGATACAAATCCAGTCTGATTTTACAATGGTCATTTGCTTTTTTTTTTTGCTTTTTTTTTTTTTTAGCAGCTCTCTTCACAACAGTTTATCAATTTTAGGTTTCCAAACTGTGATAATTACTATACCTTATGATAAATACAACAATGGTACCCTAATGTGTTGCATGCCTAAGATTTTCATTTTCTTTTAAAGTGTTTAAGTACTCAACCACTTCAACTTAAAAAATAGGAGGTGATTCAGATGAATTTTGAAACAAAATGGAAGACTCAAACAACACGAAGATTCTCCAATACAGAACTCAACTTACACAAAGAGGTGATTCAGATGACTTTTAAATGAAACTGAAACCCAAGCATCACAAGATTCTCCAAACAGTACACTGAGTACAGAAGAAAAAAAATCAAATAACAAAAAGAAGATTCAGTCACCTTCAAAAGAAAACAAGCAACTCTCTATCAACGCAACAAAAGCAAACAAACACAGAAAAATCTGACAACTTTGAAACAATACAGATGGCTCTCCATTAACAAAACAGAAACAGAGACAGACAGGCAATTCAGATAACTTCAAAGCAAAACCGACAGCTCCCTCTTAATGCCAAAACATAAAACAAACCATTTACAAATAATAAAGAGTGGTAACTCTCTCCATTCACAAGGTACACAACTTCATGTCACTGCTGCTTATGCTACCAATTCAGCTAGCACACAGGTAAATAACAGGTACACTGGAACACACCCAAACACTTCCTCAAAAAGGAAGTGCCACGCTTGTCATTGTACTGATCATTTGACATGTGCATGCAGCAGCAATGACAGAAGAAATGTGCCAACACAAATTAGCTTTTATTCAAGACTGGCGCGGCCTCTTTAACCAGTAGAGTGCCTATAAGATGTTGGCTGACGTCCTACAAAAAGTACTGCCATAGTGCCTATAAGACGTCCACTGACGTCCTGCATATGTTCCGATTTTTCCTTCATTGGATTTGGTTCAGTTCACATAAACAGACTCTGAACACTTAGTTTGATGTGTCTGGATTATAAGAATACTATTTAAATGAACATTCATCAGGTAGAAGACCCCTTTCTACTCGATAATAATTTGCTAACTGACCACGTGATACACGCATGGAAAAGTGAGTTGCATCATGTGCAAAAAAAGGCATTGAAAACTGTGTCCAGTACAGGAGGCAGTCACAGTCAGCAGATTTACACATTTCTGAAAGCTCTGCTTGTGGTTATGGACAGCTTTCGTGATGGAGAAGGATCTCTCTTGTCTGATGATTGATTTGAAAACAAAGGTGACTGACAACGACAGTGACAAAACTGACATCCCATTTGATGGTAATTCAGTCCATCTATCCAATCAGACAGCGTTTTTGAACAAGTGGCTATGACTGACAGAATATGTGCAGTGAGCATTGGAAGAAGGGGAGGAGAGGGAGAGAAGTTGTGTAAGACAACAGGTCAAATGTCAGTCAGAGTTCATGAAAGGGGCGTGGCTTTTAGGAATGAGCATGCTCATATTTAAATGCAGACTGTAGTAGGATCGACAAATGCCAATGCTCCACAATTTTCACAAAATGCAGGGTGGAACCTACACTGGACATGAAACACATGCTTTTTGTTTTCCACGCTTTTTTTTTTTTCGATGAATCAGATGGTTGACTTGTTTGAAGAGGTGGCAAGCTGGATGCACAGCAGACACTTTAATCGGCCCACGTGCAACTTGAAAGGAATGAATATCATCAGAGAACTTCACCCTCTCACTCCCTAACACTCTCAGCTGTCAAAAAGCTTGCCAGCTCAGTTTCTGAGACAGTGATTGATCTTTTATGTTGACTTTACCCACCTTTGTCATTGTTGGGACAGAGATTTACTTACTTGTCTGCACAAGCTGTGATTTGTTTTTATAAACTTACAGTCTGTTTTAATTTCTTCTACAGGTATAATCTGAAAATAGGCATGCTATTTCTAGCTGTATTTTGTTTCTTTTCTTTATGGATCTTATTATGTAGAGGTGGAAATAGACTTTTTTTTGTTGCACAAAAATTATTATCTTGACTTTACATGCCTGAACAATTGTCTACAATCAACTTAATTGGCTAAAAGAGCCCAGAAGCAGAATCTACACTCATTTTCCTTCACAAAAACGTTTACTTTCTTTCTGTATCACCCATAACTTTTGTGCTAGAATTTTTTGTGATTTATTACCCCCGAATCCTCAAAATTCCCTGGCAAGGGGAGAGCACTTTTTTACAAAATTCTCTGGCACTGAACTGGTTAATCCTGGATAAGCCGCGTAGAACACACGGACAATACAGAACCCCTCCACTCACATGGAGAAGATGCGTGAAACGCGTGTCCCAAGCCGGTCGTACATATAGCCGCTAGGAAATGACAGCATTCCATTGATCCCCGTGGAGAGACTGAAGATCAAGTTGAACTGCTCATCTTGCGGCTCACACACCACCACCATCCCATCCTTCGAATGAACCTGAAAAAAAAAAAATGGTGTTTCAGTTTCTCAAGAAAGCGTCACTGTGTCTGGACAAATCCATGTGCTGCACTACATAATAACGCTAGGCAGATGCCCGACAACAGCATAATCCAACACACTGGTCAAACCATGAGAGTAAGCATATATGTTTGTGTACCTATCAGAGTGAATTTCTTCTACAGAATTTTACCAGAGGACAACACTTCATTGCCATGGGCTGTTTTTCAGTGCATCAAGTGCATGCTGCACGCAGGACCTCAGTTTACTGCCTCATCCCAATGACTAAACACTGAGTCTGCTTTTCCAGTCAGACTTGGGAGAAAGGGCAACACCAGGATTCAGAACCCAGACCTTCCTGGACGCTGCAATGGCATCTACCTCCCCCCAAAACTGGTATTTCATAAATATCATTTTACCCTAGTGTTCTTGTTCAAAAACAGCGTTTCTCAGAAACAGGATAACTTAGTTGTGCTTAAAAATACAGATTCTCTTATTGTACTGTGTGAAAAAATCAAGCTACTGTGCTTTATCATTTTCAGGTTTTAATTGATTTAAATCAGGTTAACATGATTTACTTTTGTTTTGACTTTAAAGTTTTAAGTTTAACCTTTGTCATGTCTGTTTGTATGTCACATTGTCAGACTCAACCGTGGGCTGGCAGACTGTGTGCTGAGAGTGAAGATTTCAAATGTGTACAAACAATACATAATTTCCAATCAGATTAATAAAGATGCATTGTTTTGGCATTGTATTGGTACTGTATTGTATTGTCTTGTCTTGTCTTGTCTTGGTCTGTAATGTACTGTATTGCATTGTAATGTATTGCATTGCATTGCATTGCATTACATTGCATTGTACTGTATTGTACTGTGCTGTTCTCATGAACAGAACGCCAACCTTTACTCCACCTATGTTGATCTGACCAAGGCCTTTGATACTGTTAGCAGAGATGGCCTTTGGAGAATCATGGCAAAGTACAGATGTCCCAGAAAG
>JAAQRG010324482.1:0-17681 GCA_011634625.1 Babylonia areolata | reverse complement strand
GCACATATGTTGACCTGGGAGATCGTAAAAATCTCCACCCTTTACCCACCAGGCGCCGTCACCGTGATTCGAACCCGGGACCCTCAGATTGACAGTCCAACGCTTTAACCACTCGGCTATTGCGCCCGTCAAATGAACTTGAACAAAGTACAACACTGCACTGTGAAATCAAAGCCATTCCACAACCAAACGACAAAAACTCATACCTTATCCTTATCAATGTCCGTGACATCAGCGTACTTTTTCAGCTTTTCTGCAGTTTTGGCGCTGAGAGATCCCCATAAGTCTGCCTCCATAAGACCGGTGACCAGTGTGTCGCAGGCCTCACCCACCAACACACTTTGCCTCAGTGTGAGGTCAGGTCTCTCACGGAGAGGCTCAGTCTCTGACAGCTTGTCTGCACTCAGTTAATAATAGGTACATCTTTGTTGGGGTTTTTTTGTTGTTGTTTTTTTAAAGCAACACAGGAGAAACCATTCACACTGACACAGGAGAAACAATACATCCTGATACAGAAAAGAAAAGAAAAGAAAAGAAAAGAAAAATCCCGAGGAAACTGTCTGAATACAGTGGCAACTCACATGCATGAGATGTCAATCTTGCTTGATATTTTTTTGTATAGAAATAATTCTGTCACACACACACACACACACACACACACACACACACACACACACACACACACATGCATCTTAATATTACACATTTACAAAGTGCAATCATGTGTTAATATCATTCTCACACACTGAAAGACTAATGACCACATACACACTGAAAAACACAGGCAGAATAACAGACAGGATATTCTGTTCACACTGACAAAGGAGACACTATGCACACCGACACAGGAGAAACCATGCATACTGACACGGGAGAAAGCATACATGCTGATGACAGGAGAAACTCCACATACTGGCAAAGGAGAAAGCATACAAACTAACACAGAAAAAAATTTTAAAAACACATACACACACAAGAAACCATACACACTGATGACCAGAAAAACCATACACACTGACACAGGAGACAAGAGCCAGTGACACAGGAGAAACCATACACACTGACACAGGTGAAAACAGACACACTGACACAGAAGAAGCCATACACACTGACACAAGAGAAACCACATAATACTGACACAGGGGAAATGATACACACTTACACTGGGGAAACTATGATCACAGGAGAAACCCTAAACACTGACACAGGAGAAACCGCATAATCTGACACAGGAGAAACCATACACACTCACACAAAAGAAACTGTATCTGTTTAAGAAAACCAAACACAGTGACACAGGAAGAAACCAATGCACACTGACACAGGAAAAACGCGCGCGCACACACACACACACACACACACACATGCGCGCGCACGCACGCACGCACGCACACACACACACACACACACACACACGCACACTGACACAGGAGAAACAACATACACACTGACACAGGGGGAAAAAGCATACCCACTGATACAGTTGAAACAACACACACTGATAACAGGACAAACCACACACACACTGACACAGGAGAAACAACACACATACTGACACAGGAGAAACAACATACACACTGACAAAGGAAAAAAAAACCCATACCCACTGATACAGTTGAAACCACACACACACACACACACACACTGACAACAACAATTCCATACTGACTAACCCAGCTGGTCAAGAGTGCTGACGACGTTGTACACAGTGCCCTCTGTCCATGTCCCCACGGCGCTCAGCGCCTTTCTGTGGTGTGTGCTGGCGTACAGATGGCTCCACTCCACAAGCTGGTAGCCGCTGCTGTCTTGTCTGCATTGCTGTTCACACCAAAATGATTTTTTTTTTTAAAAGACACAGCCAGACAGACATCAAAGACTGATAATGCATAAATGTAAAGTATGTAAAGATATGCATAGAATATGCTTACCTTGTCACATAAAGTAAAAATTCCTCTTACACCAGCAACCATACTGAAGCGGACAGTGTCACCGAGTTACGGCTCCAAGGAGGAGGGTTCAAATCCAGTCAGAGGAATCAACACTGTGGGAATTTTTCAGCCCATGGACAGTCCCTAACCAGAACTGAGTGTGCCATGAGCTCAAATGGGAAAATTGGGACCAACAGTTTTCATGGACAGAGTTGCAGAAAGTTCCCGACCGACACTACCAGCATCTCTATCTCGTGGACCTGACTGATACCAGGGTATATCATGAAAGGAAAAAGAGAATGCAGAAATGCCACACAGTCCCAGACCACAACACATCTTCACAGCACCAGGCGCAGCATCCTCATCTGCCTGAAAAGTCAGTGGCTTTCACACCCTGTACACTGTTACACACATATATTACAGACACCAAGTTTGCAGCGTCTCAAAGTCAAGTCTGTCCTAAATGGTCAGATTACTGTTTACTTTTGTGGATTTTATAAGAATCAACAGATATGGACTTAAATATTCAACAAATAACTTGATCAGAAAACCTGCAATTAACAAAAAAAAAAAACAGAAACAACCACTGAAATATAAGCACTAAAATCACACAACTACTAACCTCTATAAATTACTTATGGCAAAGATAAAAAAAACTCAAACCACTTTGAAAAGACACAACTGACTGCATTGAACACAGACCTGCCAACTTAATTTTTTTTTTATCACAGCATGCACTGCTGAGCTTCAGAATGCTACATTACTATGTTCATAATACAAATCCTATGCTGAAGAAGGAAAATTCAAGCAGCAATTTTTTTTCTTCCCTCATGCGAAAGGAGGAGGAGGCTGGAAATTTGGTTTTTGACACAGATGGTGCAGTACTTTCAGTCAATGACAATTTTTGTCCTATGGCTTGTGAATGGCCTGAGTCAATCAGAGCTCAATTTACATTTTTTCCCCATTTCCGCTCAAGAGAATTACTACTCCTTCCTGCTTTTATTCACTTCCAGTGTTCATTTCCCTCCAGCACTCGAAGGAAAGGAAGGAAAATTTCGGTGAAAAGAAAAAGCCAGCAATGAACTTATGTTGACAGCAATGAAATTAGCATCCACAAGGTGATATCATGAAGCTTAAAGCAAAGAATACCCCTGTATTCAACCTTCGTACATGATCTCAAACCATGCTCTGTGCACCATGTGAAAACTTAACTTCAAAGTGTCACACAGTGGAACAAACGATGCTATATGACACATTTAAACCTCAAGACATGTTAAAAGGGTAAAGAGGCAACACTGTCAATTTCTTCACTCTTTCAGAAAACCAGTTTGGACAACAACTGGAGCTGCAACTATTAAGACACAGTCAAATGATGCAAAACGCTCTTCTCAAGTCTTGTTAGGGGTTGGGAGGTCTGTGAACAAGTAAGTGACAAGCTGAAAGATGTTGACAAAAAATCATTTTACAGAGTAGGTCTCTTTCAGGATCTGCAGACTGAGGTTGAAGTTGTTCTGCTGCTGGCAGCTCCGGGCCATGCTGAGCCGAAGGTCCAGCTTCTCTTCAGCAAACATGCCTTTGTCTTCTGTATCCATGGAGTCTGAGCTCCTGAGCCGCTCAGATATCTTGTCCAAAAACACATTCCTGCAACACAGCGCAAATTAAATCAAAGTTCTTTTTCTTTTTTTTTGTAACATCACTGATTGTAAAGACTGTTCCTGTAATATAGTGACGTATAAATTCTACATAAAAATAATACACTTCATTGCTGGTGTATGCAGTCTCCTAAAGTGAACAATATCTCTGTCAGTTCTTCTAAATGAACACATTCACTATGTTTGAAATGGAAATGATCACTGGTAGTCATCCTAAATGAACAAGGTCAACATCAGTTAAAATGATCACTACAAGCTCACTGAAGACAATCTTACCTCAAACTATGTTTTTTTAACGATCAGGATGCAATCTAGTCCCAAACCTCACTGTGTCAAGTTTTCAGTTTGCATCACACATTATGATGCCCTTCTCAATGTCTCTTAGACCTCCAACAAAGCATAAATCACAATGTCCGTCCAAATGTCTGTAAAACTGCATCACATGAAAAAAAATCTTTATTAATCCAACTGGATTTTTTTTTTCATTCTTTCTGGGGGTTTTTTTTTCCAATATAGTGGTGACAATTAAAGACCTGTTTGTGACAATGTCATCCCAGATGTCCACGGGATCCAGCTGTAGGTGGGGGGAGCGCTGTTCCCATGTGGACGACAGCTGACGACTCTGGGAAACAGTGAAGTTTCCTGGCAGCACAATCACACACACATACACACACACGCGCAGGCACACACACACACAAACATACACAAACACACACGTAAATACTCACACAAACACACACATACACTCTGTGTGAATTTTCGCTGTTCTTTCAAGTAAAAACTAAATCCTATAAACAGCACTTTATGATACCTACACATCTCCAAGACTGCTGTTAAGGAAATGCTCTGATTCAGCAAAACAAATAGTCATTACTTCTCAAAAAATATGCTTCCAACTTTAGCAGACCATTCTTTATGAACTTGAAAGAACATACACAGAAGAGATGAAATAAAACTGCTCCAAAATAACAGACCAGCATCTTAATGCTGGGAACCTTTTCCTCATAGAACATTTCTAAATATGAAGGAAAGAACAAAAACAATTTAAATTAAAAAAACTATAAAATATTCTACAGAGTATAAAAGACAATCTGTGTCAATATATTTTTCTTTTTTTTAGGTATATACCACATTCTCTCATCACATTTTTAAAGCCTGTCACACATATTAAGACACTCTCGTTCAAACATCTTTTCCCTCCCTCCCTGCGGAAGTTTACCCAGACTGACTGGCAACAAATGTACACACGTTCATGAGCCATGAAGTCCAAGAACTCTCTCAGTTCCACCAGCGGCTGCAAACGCTGGAGCCGTGTTGTTCGGCTGGCTGCCATCAGACTGTCTGTGCTGCTCCAGTCCTGAACAAGAACAGTCAGGCAGGTCATTAAAGATAACACTGACTCAATCAGGACAGCCAGTTTTCTCCCTTTATTTCCCCTTCACAGATCCTGTCAGCTGTCCAGAGGGTAACCTGAATGGCCCAGTGAAGAGATTTTATCATTGGAAGTGCAGCATTCACTGTCTTCATCAACCACTTCAATGTTAGAAGTGTCCATTGGTGAATGCTGCCATCATCTCCTATCTTGTTGATCGTATACCGACAGTTAGAAGATGGAATATAAAAGACAGTGAGGATGGTGATCAAAATGCACCAATTGAAGAGGTCCATCAACAAATTTTCAGTAAAGATGGTTATAAAAAAAAAAGCTCCAGCTAACAAAAGCATTGATTAACTTACCTACAGATATTCTCTCCCTCACACTCACACACGTACGCTTGTACATATGCATACACATCATATTAACTTCTTTTTTTTTATCTGCTATCCACTCTCAGATGTCTATGCACACACACATACGCACACTCTCTCTCTCTCTCTCTCTCTCTCTCTCGCACACACACACACACATGCAAGAACACATACAAACATTTATAACCACTACAATTACAACCTGCAGAAAGCACTGCAAAGCATGGCTGGCGTAGTGACGAGCTCGGTCATAGTCTTCCTGCCACACATACATCAAAGCAAGCTCCTCACTGTAGCGACTCTGAAATGAACACAAGAAACACAGCAATGTATGTATGTATACATGTATGTATGTATACATGTATGCATGAATAAAAACTTAATATAAAATATTAATTTAAAAGTTTTTTAAAAGAAATGATAATACATTAAAAAAAAAAAAAAAAAAGAAACACAGCAATGAATCAGCTGACAAGTGTAACAGGATGGAAGGGGGTGAGGGATGGGAGATCATTATCCTTATGTACTGATAAAGCACTCCTCTTTCCCTATTACAGGAGAAGGCAATTAGAATGGGTTTCTATTCATGCTTTTAACAGTGATTGCTTCTTTTAGTCTGACCTGTGTTATTTTTATTTTTTTCAGGTTTTTTTTTCTGCACTGTTTTGTGAGTTGGTTTTATCATAAAATTATTGTTTGGGCAAGTCTGATCTGCTTGACACAAAATATCACAACTAACACTGCGGACACTCTTTTGTCATAAACACGCGTGACTGTTCTGAAACAATTTTTTGGCCCTCTCTTCACACTTTCATGGAAAAACCTTCTCCAAATTTGTTTTAATATTCAATTTTTTGACTCACTTGTGTAAACAAAGTGAGTCTATGTTTTAACCTGGTGTTCGGCTGTCTCTGTGTGTGTGTGTGTGTGTGTGTGTGTGTCTGAATGTCCGTGGTAAACTTTAACATTGACATTTTCTCTGCAAATACTTTGTCAGTTGACACCAAATTTGGCATAAAAATAGGAAAAATTCAGTTTTTTCCAGTCACCTTGTTTAAAACAATATTGCACCTCTGGGATAGGCACAAAAATTTTTTTTTAAAAAGAAGCCTAATTATATGCAAACTGCATTTACTGTTATATTTATATTTTCTGTATTCTCTAAACTTCGCACCTTGACCTCTTATTCTGACACAACAACAAGAGGAGTCATTATTATCATTTTTTGTTCAAACAGGAACTTCTTTTGCTAAGCATGGAATTTGTATTTATTTTGCAAACGTTTTGGTGCAGATAGAAAAATACACATTATGATGCCCTTACGCAATACCCAAAGAAACTTTAAAAAAAAAAAAGAAGAAGAAAAAGAAAAAGAAAAAAAAACCCAGACGTTTGGACCCCACATTCACCTCCAAGTGTAGTTTCCTGTCTGGCACCTTCATGGCGGCATCGATGAATGAAAGCAGTGACTGCTGCCCATCGTCTCCCTGCAGCATTTGCTTCACTTTGCTGCGCAGCAGATAGGGCAGGTAGGTCTCCTGCACAGATGAGAGTAATATGATAACAACGATGTGTGACATGATATCTTTAATCACAGTATCGACTGCACTGTACATATATATATATATATATATATATATATATATATATATATATATATATATATATATATATATCATAACACTATAACTGAATTCAGTTAATTTACAGAGTTTATCTGAATGCTTGTAAAAGAACAAAGTACTGTAAAATAAATAAATGAATAAATTTATTTGTAATGAATATTAGGCAGTGTTACATGCTTTGTTTGACTGTTCATCACTGAAACATTATATTCAGCATACATGATCACAAAAAATATCTTTGTGATTTGTTGCAAGATAAAGTTCCAGGTATTATAATAACAGATTAAGCTACAGCTCCACTCTCTACCCCTGTCAGAGTGGTGTTGTAATTTTTGTAATTTTAATTCTAATGACTACACTTGCTTCTTTGAATAATCTTTTGTGAATTTTTTTTTTTTTTTTTTTTTTTTTTTTTTTTTTTTAAATCCAGTCTCTGTGAATGATCAGTATGACATTATCAACAATCATATTAAACAGATTTCAAATCTTAAATGTGTATAATCAATAGATATAATTAAAAAAAAAAAAAAAGCAGATGGCAAGTCTCTTAAGTACTAGTCTAAATAATGAAGATTAGAAATATTACAATACGTTCAATCAAAAACAACAACAAAAAACAAACAAACCATGAGATGTGGAAAGGACAGTAAAATCAAAGAAAAGAAAGAAAAATCGCAGAGAGGCAAACAGAGAGAGCGATACAAGAGAAAGAGAGAGAAAGAAAACTCAGAAACCTTTAATGTCAATACCTTAACAGCCCAAATGACATGGGGGATGCAAATCTCAACAAAACATAAATATGAGAGAGAGAGAGAGAGAGAGAGAGAGAGAGAGAGAGAGAGAGAGAGAGAGAGAGAGAGAGAGAGAGAATGAAAGAAGAAGAGAGAGAAGTAGAAGAAACAAGCAAAGGAGCACCACAGCACCCACCATGTAGAAGGGGTCGTCCCAAACGGCCTCCAAGGAGGGGGAGTCCTCGGCGCCCAGGCCGTGGCGAGCCACAGCCTCCAGGTCCTCCCAGTGGGTCATGCGGGCCAGGCACTCCATGCGGCCCTCGTCCCACAGGTCCACCTCCACATCAAGGGGCTTCACCCCCCACTCCTTCTCCAGAGCCTCAAAAACCGTGGGGGGAAATAGATAAATGAGATGAAGGAAATATAAAAGGGCTTCACCACCCACTCTTTCTCCAGGGCTTGAAAAACCGTGGGGGAAACAGATAGATGAATGAGATGAAGAAAATAAAACGAAAGGGCTTCACCGCCCACTCTTTCTCCATGGCCTGAGAAACCACTGAGGAATTAGATAAATGCAATGAAGAAAATAAAACAAAGGGCTTCACTGCCCACTCCTTCTCCAGGGCCTGACAAACCATGGAGGAATTAGATAGATAAAAGAGATTAAGAAAATAAAACAAAGGGCTTCACCGCCCACTTTTTCTACAGGGCCTGACAAACCATGGAGGAATTAGATAGATAAAAGAGATTAAGAAAATAAAACAAAGGGCTTCACCGCCCACTTTTTCTACAGGGCCTGACAAACCATGGAGGAATTAGATAGATAAAAGAGATTAAGAAAATAAAACAAAGGGCTTCACCGCCCACTTTTTCTACAGGGCCTGACAAACCATGGAGGAATTAGATAGATAAAAGAGATTAAGAAAATAAAACAAAGGGCTTCACCGCCCACTTTTTCTACAGGGCCTGACAAACCATGGAGGAATTAGATAGATAAAAGAGATTAAGAAAATAAAACAAAGGGCTTCACCGCCCACTTTTTCTACAGGGCCTGACAAACCATGGAGGAATTAGATAGATAAAAGAGATTAAGAAAATAAAACAAAGGGCTTCACCGCCCACTTTTTCTACAGGGCCTGACAAACCATGGAGGAATTAGATAGATAAAAGAGATTAAGAAAATAAAACAAAGGGCTTCACCGCCCACTTTTTCTACAGGGCCTGACAAACCATGGAGGAATTAGATAGATAAAAGAGATTAAGAAAATAAAACAAAGGGCTTCACCGCCCACTTTTTCTACAGGGCCTGACAAACCATGGGGGGAAATAGACAGATAAATGATGAAGAAAATAAAACAAAGGGCTTCCCAACCCACTCTTTCTCCAGTATCAGTATCAGTATCAGTAGCTCAAGGATGCGTCACTGCATTCAGACAAATCCATATACCACCCCATCTGCCAAGCAGATGCCTGACCAGCAGCATAACCCAACATGCTTTGTCAGACCTTGAGAAAAAAAAAGAAGAAAAAAAAAGAGATAATAATAATAATAATGACAATAATAATGATAATACTAATAATACTAAATACAAATAAAATAAAAAGACAATAATGATAAATAAGCAAAAAAGCAAATAAATGTAAAACATGCAGTCACACATACACACATATGCATAACAGATATGCAACAAACATACAGTTTCACAGATATGAAAGCACAAACAAAGACACATAAACATACACGAGCACCCACACACACACACGCACACCATCTCCCAAATTACCCTGCATCCACACCAAGGCCCCCTGATGTAAAGTCAGCGAGATCTGTCACATGGTTAGTCTCTTGCTAAATCTGAAAGGTGGTTGCACATCCTTCCATTCCCTTTTTAGGGAAAACTTCAGCACAGATGCCCACTGCACTGTATGAAAAATACTTACAAGGCGAAGTTAGCAGCTCCTATCAAACTACACTGAATATCAGTCTTTCACTTTTAGTTTTCTTGAAATCCAGAAAAATGTTGTGCCAGAAAATTTAAAATGTAACTTAAAGAAACGTCATTAACCAGATAAATAGAACACACACAAAATAAAGCACACCATAATTCAACAGTGTGGTGTAATGTTGAATTATGGCGAGCTTCTTTTTGTTTTGTTTTTTTTTAGTCTGGTTAATACTGGCAGCTAACATGACAAGAGTTTTCATCTCACTCTCACCTCTTCGTACAGTGCCTTGGCCGCTTTGTAGTCTCCACTAGCCTCCTTGGCCATGGCCTGTTCCGTGATGTCCTGAGTGTTGAGCATTCCACCAAAGATGCCTTGAAGTACATCGTACTCCCCAACAGACTTGTACAACCTGCCATTTTGCCGAGACATATTCTTCACATGAATGTGTGTGTAGATTTCATTCGCACATTTTATTCAGTTATTGTCGGCTAGTTGACTTACACATTTTCAATTACTGCAAGTTGTGTTTTGTCCCTTCATATGAGTTGGTGGTTTTAGACATCCAGTAATTTTGTTTTTAAAAAGGTACTTATTTGTAAAAAGTAAAGAAGACAAGGATAGACACACCATTACTGTTTTACTGACAATGTTATCTTTGTGACAGGAAGAGAGAGTGAGAGAGAGTGAGAGAGAGAGAGAGAAACAGTCACACAAAAAGATACACAAAAAGACTGACAGAGACAGCAAGAGTGACAGACAGACAGATACAAAGGCAGACAGAGACAACAAGAGAGACACACAGAGAGAGAGAGAGAGAGATACAGAGACAGGCAGAGACACAGAGACAACAAGAGAGAGAGACAGAGACATACAGAGGCTAACGGAGACATCTTGACAGGCTGAGACACAGAGACAGCAAGAGAGAGGGACAGAGACATATAGAGGCTAATGGAGACATCTAGACAGGCAGAGACACAGAGACAGCAAGACAGAGAGAGACAGAGACATATAGAGGCTAACGGAGACATCTTGACAGGCTGAGACACAGAGACAGCAAGAGAGAGGGACAGAGACATATAGAGGCTAATGGAGACATCTAGACAGGCAGAGACACAGAGACAGCAAGACAGAGAGAGACAGAGACATATAGAGGCTAACGGAGACATCTTGACAGGCTGAGACACAGAGACAGCAAGAGAGAGGGACAGAGACATATAGAGGCTAATGGAGACATCTAGACAGGCAGAGACACAGAGACAGCAAGACAGAGAGAGACAGAGACATATAGAGGCTAACGGAGACATCTTGACAGGCTGAGACACAGAGACAGCAAGAGAGAGGGACAGAGACATATAGAGGCTAATGGAGACATCTAGACAGGCAGAGACACAGAGACAGCAAGACAGAGAGAGACAGAGACATATAGAGGCTAACGGAGACATCTAGACAGGCAGAGACACAGAGACAGCAAGAGAGAGAGAGAGAGAGACATACAGCAGCAAACAGAGACAGCTAGACAGGCAGACAGAGGCATTCTAGACCTGGCCAGCTCAATCCACTGAGGCACGTCCTGTGACACACTGGTCCCGTCATGCCGGCCACGCTTGGCCGAGCGCGCACCTCCATCCTCCTGCTGAATCAACTGTTCCTCCAGCACCTCCATACCTGTCACATCAGGGGTCATCTGATGATTCACTCATTACCTCCATACCTGTCACATCAGGGGTCATCTGATGATTCACTCATTACCTCCATACCTGTTACATCAGGGGTCATCTTATGATTCACTCATTACCTCCATACCTGTTACACCAGGGGTCATCTGGTGATTCACTCATTACCTCCATACCTGTTACACCAGGGGTCATCTGATGATTCACTCATTACCTCCATACCTGTTACACCAGGGGTCATCTGATGATTCACTCATTACCTCCATACCTGTTACATCAGGGGTCATCTGATGGTTCACTCATTACCTCCATACCTGTTACATCAGGGGTCATCTGATGATTCACTCATTACCTCCATACCTGTCACACCAGGGGTCATCTGATGATTCACTCATTACCTCCATACCTGTTACATCAGGGGTCATCTGATGGTTCACTGATTACCTCCATACCTGTCACATCAGGGGTCATCTGATGATTCACTCATAACCTCCATACCTGTCACACCAGGGGTCATCTGATGATTCACTCATTACCTCCATACCTGTTACACCAGGGGTCATCTGGTGATTCACTGATTACCTCCATACCTGTCACATCAGTGGTCATCTGACGGTTCATTCATTACCTCCATACCTGTCAGCAGCGCACTTTATCACTGGCCATCTGCTGACTGATAAATTCCTAATTCATGAACAAGACATGCCTACCACAACAAAACTCTTTCAACACTTGCTTTCTACACTCTTTTCAGCATCGTTACCTCTGTGTTGTTTTTTTTTGGACAGGATATGTTGAGGACATTACCCATGACCATCATGGCTCAGTGAAAAATCGCACTTGCAAAGAGTGCAGAAACAGAAGCTGTCTCCTTTCTGACCTGGCTGCAGGAAACTCCTCATCTGGGAATACTCTAGCTGTGAGCTTGTCACAAAGCTGTTGATACTCATGTTGATTTTGCCTTAGACACAACCTCTTCATCACTGCTTAAAGTCTTGTCACTGTAGTTCTAACAAACGTTCCTCTTCATCACCATGTTGTTTTGCCAATTCATTTCCCAGCTTTACTAAATTTCCAGTTCCTGTACAGAATAATGGCACATGCATTTGACTTGTCGTTTGACAGCTGTCATTGTGATGAAAAAATCCTTCGTGCTCTCTTTTTTTTCCAGAATGGACACTTACTTTTCACATTTTCATAACACAGTGACATTTTTGTTCGTTTTCCAGAACAAATACAGACAACTCAGGATGGTAGGTATGTCTGGCTAAGTGATGTATCTCCATACCTGTCAGCAGCACACTTAATGACTGACTGGCTGCTGATTCGATTAACAAATACTTTGGGCAGGAAAGCCACAAAAACATAACGAATAACATAAAAGAGACAGAGAAGAAGAAAAGCACTGACACAGAGACAGATGTTGAAATGGAATACCTACCAAGGGGCTGCAGCTTGCTGACAATCGCAGCTGTTCCCAGATCATCGCTGTCCACCTTGATACTGGATCGTAAACTGTACACTATATCCTGCAACATACAGCGCACATTCTAATTGAATGCATGGAAACACAGGATGCAATAACAGTGTGATATGTTCAAAGTAACATGCAACTTTTGTACCTAACATAAAACTTAAATACAACTTTACTATCTAGCATAAAATATACAACTTCAGTACCTTGCATATAACAAACATACAACTTCAGTAAACAACAAAAAACTGGCATGCAAACTTCAGTGCACAGCAAAAAAAACTAACATGCAACTTCAGTACACAGCATAAAAAAACTAAATAAATACCTACCCCCCACCCTCCCCCAATTTATACCATGATGCATAAACTAAAATAAACTAACATACAATTTCAGCACACACCACAAAACCAACATTTAACTTCAGTACCTAGTGTATATACATATAACTACAGTACCTGGCATAAAACAAATACATAAATAATCCACCCCTCATCCCACCACCACCATCCGTACCATGACGCAGGCGACGAAGGGCGGGTAGTACTGGGTGGAGTTGGACAGCATGTGGTTCAGACTGGAGCTGACGTGCCCCCTAACGTCCTCCATCTCTCGCTCCGTCTTCACCTTGTCCATCTCTCTGTAGATGGCCTTGAACACCGCGCTGAACAGCAGGCGGGCCACCGTGCTGTCCCGCTGTCCAAAAAAAGCAAAAAAAACCAAACGCACGGTACAGGCCAGGTTTTCAAGTTTTGTGTGGAGAAGTGTGTGTGTGTGTGTGAACTGGATTTAATGAACACAAGCACATAAAGCAAACACTTACTTACACACACATCTGAAAATCACACTCTGTGAATATACATTTAACCAAGGTACAAAAACACACACACACACGCGCGTAAGTGCGTGCCTGAGCATACACACACACACACATACGCACAAATACGCACACAAATACTCAAACATAAACATGTATACACACACACACATGTTCACACACACATACACGCAAATACACACTTAAAATCACACTATATGAACAGACATAAAAGTTATTAATGAACCACACACACACACACACACACACACACACACAAAGTCTGACCACACATGTACATGGTGGAAAGAAGACAAGAATAAAGAAAAAAATCAACAAAGGAAAACAAACGGAGAGAAGACAAGGAGAGAGAGAGAAAAAAAAGAGAATAAAGATTGGAAAACGAAAGAAGTGTAAGAAAGGAGTGTGGGTAGCAAAGAGCATGAAAAAAACGTCTTGAAGGGGCATAGAACCATGGGGCAGAGGGAGTGGAGTAAGGGACAGGAGATATTGAACTCTGTGGCATGAAACAAGCTAACAGTAACCTGATCCCATTCATGCCCTGTGGCAAGTTAGCCCACCACCAGAAAGTTCCACTGTTACCTATTTTGTGCTGTCTTTACTCACCCAAGGTATAGCCCATTCTCCTTCAGTTCAGGGTGGGGTTTTTTTTTGTTGTTTTTTTTGTCTTTTGTTTTTGTTTTGTTATTTTTAAGAACAAAAAGCATGGACAACACTGAGAATACAAGACAACACCAGGAATACTTCAAGAATGCGCAGATAACATCAAGAAAGCACAGATAACATCATGAATACTTAGATGACACCAATTACAAAACAGAACTTATATAATCATTTATCAAAATGTTATGTTAAGCATCCTCCAGAATTAAAGTCACAAGTCAAAAGTGTATGTTTTTGTTTCAAACTTCAGTTCTTTTTTTCAACCGTTCTACGCCATGTATGCAGAAGAAGGGATGGGCAGAAAAAGACAGGGGAGACAGAGGATAACTTCAGTTGTGTTAAGGCTTTTGATCAGTATGAATGAATGGAAGTTGTTCTACTGTGATGCCTCTTATTTTTTTTGTGAACTATGAAAGTGCTGCTTTTTGATTTAATTCTTAGTCTTAGCCTGATGATATCTGATTTTCAAATGAACTGTGATCTTTGTAGTAGCATACTCTGTGAGAGAGAGAGAGAGAGAGAGAGAGAGAGAAAATGCGTGCGTGTGCGCGTGTGGTTTGTGCGTGCGTGCGTGCATGTGTGCGGGTGTTTGTGTGTGTGCGTGTGTGTGTGTGAGTTGTGTGGGAAGAAGTGCAAGTGGCTTGGCTGACTGAAATGGAGAGGCATGTGAATTTCAGTAATCTGTACATTTCCATTTGGTGCCATTTATCTTTAATTTTCATTCATTTTGTTTGTCTGTTGTTTTCTTCTAATGATGGACATGTGCTGTTGCCAAAAAGAAAATCTCTGTACCAAAGTATAGACAATAAAGTTTGTGTATTGTGCATTGCAATGGTACTGGGAGGTAAGGAGAGGAAGGAAGAGGGCAAAAGAAGAGAAGACATTGGCGGTGAAAAACTCAGGAGAGGGAACATGAGGGAAAAGAACAGGATAGGCGAAAAGACAGAAAAAGAAAAGACAAGAAGAAACAAGGATAACACCACAAAAACATTAACAACACTGAATCATGAATGACCTTGAGTGTATACACACATGACAGACTAAGCGACATTGTGGTAATCTGTGTCTTTCCATTTCTTATAAACATTATTATGCTTTTAAGTTTGTGTTTTTATTTCTCATGTATGCCATGTATATGTTGCAGAAGAAATATTTTTCACACACAATTTTCATTTTTTGAAACAGACAATTCATCAATTGAATCTTAAGTACTGACGTGTGCCAGAGCCTGCAGAGGAGCGATGATGTAGGAATAGTTGATCTGGATGTCAGGCAGGTCCCCTATGCGGTATTTACGGTACAGAGTCACCTGGTTCTCTCTCCTCAGTTTCTGCTGCTTCAGTGCTTCCTGCACAGGTAACAGCCATTCGTGATGTGATGAAAACCTCACTACATATCTGAACAACATAATAAAATCCTCACTATATAACAGTAATGAAAACCTCACTACATATCTGAACAACATAATAAAATCCTCACTATATAACAGTAATGAAAACTTCACTACATATCTGAACGACATAATAAAATCCTAACTATATAACAGCCATCCGTGATGTAATGAAAACCTCACTACATATCTGAACGACATAATAAAATCCTAACTATATAACAGCCATCCGTGATGTAATGAAAACTTCACTACATATCTGAACAACATAATAAAATCCTCACTATATAACAGCCATCCGTGATGTAATGAAAACCTCCCTACATATCTGAACGACATAATAAAATCCTCACTACATATCCAAATCACATCGTGATATCCTAACGACATATCTATAAGGAGTGATGAAATCCTCACATGCTGCTTGCTAGAGGCAACAGTGTTGACAGTCCAGGTGTATTGGATCTTTACCTTTCCCTTTCTCTTCTGCATGGGCTTTTGTTTGATAGGCAATGACCAAGTCAATCACTTCCTGTTCAAAGTTCCAATAGCATTCAAGATTTTTTTTTTTTTTTAAACTGTAACTGACAGCAAAATATCATTTATTTGTTTTGCATGCTTATAGTAGTCAGGAATCTTTTCTTTTTTTCTTTTTTTTTTAACAGCTTGAGGTCTGATCTTCCATGACATTAATAACATGGAAATATGTGAGTATGAGGCTTCAAAAGACAAGACGGCTTTATTGTTCATTCATCTGGGTTATGGTAGTGCTTGAGTGCACGTGTGTGTTTGTGTTGTGTAGTGCATTGCAGTGTGGTGCAGTCAGTGTAGAGTAGTGCTGTGTAGTGTAGTGTAATGCAGTGCAGTGCAGTGCAGTGTAGTGTAGTGTACATACATGTGCACGCATGCATGCATGCAAACATGCATGCGTCATGCATATACATGTTGAGAGTGCACCTACATTCATGTGTGGTATTGTCTGATCATCTACCAGCATCAGTTACCACTAGTGGGAACAGCTTCCCAATTCCATTCTACCCGCTTTTTAACTAACCACTATCAGAACGCACTTCTCACCTCCCGCATCTTCTTCAGTCTGATCTGCCGACGGGCGAAGAAAACACTGGATGCTGTCTGGTCTTTGATGAAACGGCGCTTGAGGCGCCACATGTCACTCCCTTCTTCAGAGTTCTCTGCAAAAAAAGTCTACAAATTATGCAACTGCATGCAAGACCATAATGCTACAATGCTCAGAGAATATCCAAACCTACGCAGCCTTATCCTTCACTGAAAATTGTTTTGTACATCAATGTGTAAATTGTTATCTACAATTTAATTGTTACCAACACCTTTTCTTAGGAACAATTGCAACAAATTATATAGAAGTATGCAATACAATAATTCTATAGCATTTAAAACATATACCTATGTGACCTTACCCTTAAGGGAAGAAAAATAAATCTATCAATCTGTGTGAAACAAAATCTGCCAATGACTCAGTCCACATTACCATCACCTTTTCTTAGCAAAAAATATTGAAAAAATATATATAACAACATGAATGACAAGAATGCAGTAACACTAACACTCAGAGGATTCCCAAACCTACAAAACCTTATCCTTCTAACTTCTCTCACATAATAACAACAAAAAATTCCATCAATGAAACCTTATCCTTCTGATTTTCCTGTACATAATAACGACAAAAAACAAAAAAATGCTATCAATCTGACATCAAAACTATGTAAGCTCATCCTTCATTGAAAAAAAAAACAAGCAACAACAACAAAAAGCCATCTATCTGTATGCACCAATAACTGAAACACCTTATCAATCACTATGTAAACACTGAAGCACCTTATCCATCAGCGACAAAAAAAAGGCAACAACAAAAATCAAAACAAAAGTAGCTGATGAAGCACAACCCACCCACGACAGTCCCACTAACCCTCGTCTTTTGAAGCACCAGCAGCAGGAGCAGGAGCAGTGGGACGAGCCATGCGGCCCCCAA